>CAUYSK010100985.1:0-55648 GCA_963575035.1 Avahi laniger
CCAGGTGCGGCTGACCGGCGCTGAACTTTCCTTTGTCCCACACTCTCCGGTATTTGTGGGTGTTTTTCCAGTTCTCCTTACTTTATCTGCGGCGCTGCTTGTCCCTCGCTGCTTCTCTGCAGATTCACAAAGCTGATCCTGTGGGAGAGCGCCTCACTCATGTATGGGTGTCCGTGTTCTTCACCTCCCACTCCAACTTATATTTTTAGTATAAACAATATTATGATGAGCGTAAAACAAGAAAAGTAACTTAAAATTATAGTAGACCAAAACTAATTTTATTACTGTAATAACACAAAAAGAATTCTATTTGTAATAAAAATTACCATAATCCTTTTAGATATATTTCTTCAGTGTTATAAATATATAACACTAAAATAATTTTATCAAAAAGTATGACAAAATATTTTTTCTTACTAGTGAAAACTTGAAGTTGCTTTTTAATGACCAGCAGATAGAATTGTTTGGGTGGAAAAGAAATTCTTTCATGTTTTAAATTGAGTCAGAAAAGATATACAAATAAAGGTAAATTGATGCACAGCATCATATTTTTATAAACGTTTTCACTGCTTTATCACTTCTGTCAATTAATGTAGATAACACCTTTTCATCAATTACTAAGTACTTTTTATAAATTGGCTATTTTGGAAAGCAATAACGTTTTGTGCAATATATATTTCACCTTCCACTGGCAATGCTATCTAGACCTCACAGATGTGAGAGGCGGGAAAAGTGATAATTAAGCCCTCTATATAGTATTAGGGTCTGCAGGAAAAGCAACAGCAAACGTTTTTACTATTGGGTAGGTATATTAGTCAGGGTTCTCCAAAGAAAGAGGACCTAAAGGAGATAGACAGATAAATAGGTAGCTATCTAGACAGATGGAGAGATAGAATCTTATGAGGAATTGGCTAGTGTATTGTGGAGGCTGAGTAGTCCCATGACTGATGACTCAGGAAAGTCAGTGGTACAGTTTCAGCCCAAGTCCAGAGACCTGACAACCAGGATAGCTACTGATGTAAATTTTAGTGAAAAAGCAGGAGAAGAGAGATGTCCTAGCTCAAGTAGGAAGATAAGGGTAAAAAAAGGGGGTAAATTCTTCCCCCCTCTGCTTTTTTGTTCTATTCGGGCCTTCAACAGATTGGATGATGCCCACTCACATTGGAAGGGCGGTTTGCTTCATTAAGTCCACCGATTCAAACCCTGATCTCTTCCAGAAACACCTTTCAGAAAAAAAGGATGTTTAATTTGAGCACCCTATGACACAGTCAAGTTGATACATAAAATTAACCATCACACTAGGGTAAAGGAAATTATAAGAAAGAAATATGTCCAAAGTTGCTACCAGCATTCTAGACGGTCTACGGAGATGTGTTGCCAGAGAAACCACATCACACTTCCATGTGAACAGGGACTTAAGTGACTCTTGGGTATGTCTTATGAAAACCTCAAATCCCACTGTACTACAATGGCTTCTATTACATAAGTGAACAAGAATTTAAAGATTATGTCCTATTAATCTATTTGTCAACACATTAAAATAAAATTTAGTACTCAATTAATTTACAATTAACACTTTAAAATTGAAAACAGACCCATTTGTTGGATGTATGGACATAAAAGACAAGTTTAAGTTGTTTCTTTTACTCAGTCTACATTGTGACATTCTCTCCCAGGGTAAAAGGCTTTCTCAGGACATCTTTGTTTGTTTGAGGATTATAGGCAATATGACCAATTTCCCCATTGGCCAGCACAGTATTGTTTTATATCTGTTTTTCAAGCATACTTATTAACAGTATCCCTTTTTAACTTTCAGAATTGGTTCGGTTTGGATAATAACTTGCAAATTCAACCTACTTACAAAAGGTGCAGGAAGTCTACTGTGTACCTAGAAATCTTTCTAGTCTGGGGATAGAAAAAGGAATAGCAGGGTCTCAGTGTATCATGCCAAAGCAGAGCATTCAACCAGAAGCAATTTTGCTCCCCAAAGGATATTTTGTAATGCCTGGAGAAAAATTTTTCGTTGTCACAAATTAATTAGGGGTGGTGGAGGAGAGGAGACTATTTCTACTTGCATAAAGTGGAAAAAGGTTAGTAATGGTTGTAAACATTCTACAATGCTCAGGAAAGTCCCTCAACAAGGAGGGGGCTAAATTATCAGTAGTGTCTGGGTTAAGAATTCTATTTTAATGGGATGGATGTAACACTAAGTACAATGGGTCCTCTCTGCCAGGGCCAGCATTCAGACCTCTCCCTGTGGGTGCTTTTCTCCCAGTGTTTGTCCACTAGAGCAAAGACAGCTCTTCACTGACTCCTTCCTCCCAAAGATCCCCCACTGGACTGGCTACATAAATATGCAGGGCCCAGCGGAAAATGAAAACGCAGGGCTCCTTGTTCAAATGCCATTAATAATTTCAAGACAATGTCAGCATAATATTAAACTAAGAGTCCCGTGTGATGTACACGTTACACAACCACGAATTTGGTCCTTGATGCTCCATCAGCAGTAAAAGGTTTATTTATAACCAGCTAATTTCATGAAGACCCAATCAGAAGCTTGAATGATAAATTATCTTTGATTTCCACAGTAACGTTATTAGAGAGACAACTTTATTAATTGAAAACATTTGGCTAATTGGGTCAACATGACCATTTATGTTACATTTTATTTAAAAACTATCTGAAACATTTTGAAAACTAAAAGCATTAGTGAGAATTTTCCTTTACTTTTAAAAAGAAGAAAATCCATAATGATAACTTAAAAATGCTTAATATACAAATAGACACTTGCTTCATTATCACATCCTGTCCATCAAGGTTAGAACACCTCCTATAGAACTTTCAGCGCGTACTTTGGCACCATTTACACTAGCACTTCACTGACAGTGGTTAGAATATTGATAGTTATCTGTCATTCCCCTTGATATTCCAAAGAGTACTGATATTATCCAGGAGATTTGAATCTTTTTACACATTAGAACAGCAAGCCTCACAAATGTTGGATCTTGGTCCCATCAGCTCATTTTATCTTCACAATGTTTCTAGACAGGGCACACCTGCTATAATTGTCATTCCTTTCAAAATATCAGGGATGTACCTCTCAAATTTACGGTTTTGATTATTTTTTTTCCTCCTTTCTCTTATATTATACCCGTCTTACCTTATCTAATCATAAACAGTGGCCTCTTTACAAATGAAGTTTTTACATTTGTCTGTCAGCAATATTTCAGAATATTTAATCTCACAGATAAATCATAATTTGATCAGAACAAAAAAACATATAATTATTTTCTCAGCACAGATCCGTAGAGATTTGATAGAGATACAGTTTTGACATAGAGATTACACAGATACTTGAGCTCAATGACAACAGCATTTTCAAAGGGAGACAAGTTTCCACATTCTACAAGGTAACTAACTCTTCTTTCTGAAAGTGGAGTACAGCATATCCCTTTCAGGTTATATTAAATGGGACTTTTTAACCTCTGCATTATTAACATGTTGAAGTGAATATTTATGAGAGGGCTTCTCTGTATGTTCTAGGATGTCGACCAGTATCCTATGTTGCTGTCCACTAGATAACAGTAATACCTTCTCAGTTGTGAAAACCGAAATATTTCCAGACATTGCAAAAGGTTCCCTGGAGGCAAAAATCATCCTTAGTTAAAAACCACTACTTTAAAAAAATATATCAGATTTTCAGGGTGAATTTTCTTTCATATTCCCCGAAGGAGCTGGGCGAATTTTCACACAACGATATATAAAGCATATTAGACAAAAAAGTAGAGATTCTATTTTTTTGATATAACAAAATTTCCAAATAGTATGGATGTATTTTTAGACTAAATTGAAAAAGAGTTGCTTTGAAAATGACGTGATCTGGAGTTGTGCCTCAGCACGTTAACTCAAATACCACTTCCACTGTCATTGTCAGATCACAGTTTGTACTAGGTTAAAATACTGTCTTCTTATTTGCCAAAATGGAGTAAAAAAGACAGCATTGTCTTTAGAGCTGAATATTTGCTCACTTCTCCCACATTCAAATAATCATGTCATCTCAGGCTGTTATCTACTTAACAATACAACCATATGAACAAAGGAAAAAATCAAATAGCTGTTGCATAAAAATGGAGAATAACTATTTTCACTGATTGTTTTTTATTGTCTACTTGCACAGATTCCTGGATCTCTCATATTTTGGATTGACCGCTTTCAAAGGATGAAGCAATCATGGTATCGCACTTGAATAGTAAGGGATGAATTAACTGGTCGTTTGGAAGGATTCAAATTCAATCGGCAGACCTAAATATGTGTTTACATACATTTTTAGTAAAGATTGAATTACATACATCTTTATTATAAAAATAGTTATATTTCCTTTTTTGTAAAGCCTCCTTATGATTAGGCCTTGTTTAATATTTCCCTATTTTGTTATTCAAGATAAATTCATTCTGAAAACAAATTTCAGAAACTCTAAACAAACATAGGTGCACTGGAAAATGCAGACTTGTTAAGACAGACAATTATAGATTTAACACTATTTCTACACATTGTTTATTCATGGAAACTAAGAAAATGAGCAATAAAAAATTGTTACTTCAACTACATGCAAGTAGGCTTAGCTTACTCAACTAGTAAAATTTGAATATGGAAAATGTAATGTTCACTTTTAAAGAATCAAACACTTCGAAAATCATTCTAATACTTAAGTTATATTTTTAGGTTGATTGTTCTGTTGGGTTTGTCTACCTTTAAAGCAAAAATGAAAAGTGATACATGCTTAAAATATGAATGAAAATATTATTTCTTTGTTTTGACCTTTGTTGAATGAATATTTATTTATACCATAGTATAATTATAATTTTTGGATATAATAATAGTTTAAGAAGCATGATTAGAGCTTTGCTTTTTAATGATATTTATATTCTGGGGAGGGTCTCAAGAGTTAGTAAAAGCATTGGTTTTCTAGTATTACTGACAGAAGTCCCACAGAGCTCTGTCAAAAAAGAGACTTCCTTTATGTCTTAAATTATACAGCACCTAGAAATGCCTTTGCTTTGAAGTTTGAAGTGAAAAAGGAGTAGAGTATACAAATACGAAAAACCTCTAGCACATAGACTTCTGAGTCACTCTTGATATTATAGTCCTACCACTTAAAAGTGAATTATTTGAGAAAAATATTGCAATCAAGACATAAAATATAATAGACAATCAATATGCAGAATGCCAGCAAAACATCATATAAACTATGCATTTTTCCTTGTTAAAGTCTTATGTGAGCCATGAATTATGCAAAACAACCAAGAGATCCTATTAAAAAGGTGATACATCTTCAGGATCCTAAGACATGAAAGACCATTTGAGCTTTTCTCTCAAGGTTATTATGGAGTTATCAGAATTCCTCAGAGTCTGAAAGTTTTAAATGGAAGTAGGATAGTGAGAATATACTGCAAGCTATATGCTATTGGAAGAGAATTGCTAAAGAAAAAAATGTTGATGAAGTAATCAAAATTATTTATTTAGTAGGCCACTCATTTGTTCAAAAGCAAGATTCATAAAGTGCTTTTAACAATTTATAAAATGCTTGACTGTTCCAGTGATACCAGTGGATAGAGCATGCACGTTGAAAACATTTCCATTAATGTGCCCAACGTATCACCCAATAAGAATTTATATTTATTTTTCTGGCAGAAATCTGTGTGTCTTTTAGATGCTACATTAACGATGTCCTCTCTGTAAGCCACCCAAACTCTTGGATCAGATGTAAAAGAGTTGGATAATAAATCAGTTGATTTCTTTATAGAATCCTCACCAGTTTATTAGTTTTGTCCCCAATAATCAATTATTTTGGCAAAACTACGATGGATGAATTTCAGTGAGATGTGTCTACAGAAGTGAAAGAATGTATAATCTAATAGTCTGGTTAGCCAACATAAGGAATGACAAAAGGCCCTTGGGAGCAATTTAAATAATTTTTACTCCCAGTACATCTAATTTGAATAATCTTATTTTGAGCTGCTGTAAAATTCTCCCAAGCATACACGTACACACAGTTTCAATTTAAATAAATGCATACTACATAGAATCAAACAATATAATGATTACAAACAAAGCATGACGTTAAATGTGATGCTACTATTTCAAATGTTTGGTAATATTGATTTAATTGAATCAGTTGAAGGATATATTGTAGAGAGTTTATATATTATACAAACACACACACACAGAACCTTGATGCTCTACATTACATAAGCATTCTTAGATTATCATGTTCTTTGTAATAAATGAACATTTAATATTTTTACTGAAAATTATGAAAAGAATAGGTAGCAAAGAAAGGCTATTATCCTATCAATCTTTAATAATTCTGGAGCTCATTAACCTTGAGAGTCAGCATAGCTGTTGGTTAAGGCATGGGCTTTGGAACCACAACTAGCTGCGATCTCAGATGAGTAGCTTGGCCTGTCTCAATCTCATAGTCGCCTTCTCTTTATAATAGGGATAACGAGGTAGCACGATAGATGGGGCAGTTACCACATGTGTTGTCCCTGTGCTTTCTTTCAGCTGTTCTGCTTCATATCACAAAGGGGGTCTACCCCCGCAGTCTGTGCTTTCCGGTTTCCAAGTCAGCTGATATATTTGCCAAAGGGAAGCAAAGGTGGGGGACTGTTGGGCTAGAGGAAAGAAGCCGGAGTCTATCTCTAGCCTCTCTGCATCAGATTGCTAGGGATGCCATAACAAACTCTCATTCACAACTGGATTATTATCTTACAGTTCTGGAGGCTAAAAGTACAAGATCAAGGTGCAGATGGTTGCCCTTCACTCAGTGTGTTGTCTGTGTCCTCATCTCTCTTTATAAAGACACCAGTCATATTGGATCGGGTCCGCCCCATATGACATTACTTTTTTGTAATTACCTCCTTAAAGTCCCTGTCTGTAAACGCAGTCACATTCTGAGGTCCTGAGTGTTAGGACTTCAACAAATGAATTTTGAGAAAACACAATTCAGCCCATAACACTCTCTCTGCCTCTGGTGCTCCTCTAACAACTGTGCCTCCTCCATGGCTGCATCTCCTCTCGGACAGTGGCTGCAGCTCCCCAGGCCTGGGACAGTGGCTCTAGCTGCTGTTGGGATGGCTCCTCTGCGCCAGCTTCTGTTGGGTGACTTGGGCCCTAGACTCTGGCAATTTATGCTCCTCTAATTTTTATTTTTTCCCTCCACTCAAAACCAGTACAGGTTTCTGCTGTTGCTAATTGGGATACCTCACCTTCTCTCAAGTTATCAGCTCAGCTCTTTCATTTGTAACCAATTCCCCGGATTAAATTTCTCTTTGTTGGAAATACTGAGTTGAGCTTCTTTTCCTGTAGAAGAAAGAGTGAATAGATACAGGTATGGAAAGAATAAATGAATTAATACTTGCAAAATCAGGAGAACGTACTGTAGTAAGCACCATGAATGTGTTTAAATAAAAAAAAAAACAACAAATGTTTCTTTATTCTGTGAACATCCTCTGAACGTCTTTGAGTCAGAGGAAATTACAAACATCTTCAAAGTTGCTCTGCTCAAGCTCTTTGTTACTACTCCTCTCTTTCAATAAGTCTTTATTCTTCAAAAGAGAAATTTTGGAGTAAAACTTGAGAATTCTGATAAATATGTAAAAATTTATTTTTTGTTTTCAAAATACAAGGAAAAATATCAGGACAAGTTTTCTGGACCCAGTTATAGCCTCGGTTCTGTCATTTCTGAAAGTATGTTCTCTATCCTACAGTGATGAAAGGGATAATATGAGAAAGTTTTACTTTTAATTAATTTTCTTAAAATTTGTATTCTAATACTGGCTATTCCCTTTAATACCTGTACTAGTCACCATTTTCTCATATATAGCTTTACACCTGATATTTGATATAAAGATTCAATGAGAGAGTGGCTTCTTCAATTTCACTCATTTCCTATCTATTCCAATCATCATATTACCATAATTTGAATAAGCTTGCCTACCCCTTGGAATAACGTTATTATGTTATGCTTCTAAAATGTGAATAAAACCTTACCCCTAAATACTTAAAAATTTGGCAGAAGGAGGATTTCACAGCAATTTTATAACTTTCTGCTTTATTAATGTCCCCTTTCAATACTTCATAATTTCTGCTGTGTAAGCTGGCAGTTGTCCCCTGTGCCTGCAAAATTCTCAAATTCTAAGAATTCTGTTCCTTTTTCCTTATCAATGATTCCATTCTCAACTCCATCCTCCATTCCAACCCTGAATTCAGGTTTCTTTCTTTGTCATTTTTTTCTAACTACTCTTGCCATTGTTTCCAAAAGCTTATGAATTATCCATAATAATATTTTAAATATTTTTTCAATAGTATCTTCTTTGATCTCTCTGTAACCTTTAGCATTTTCAGCTATTGTGCTAGTATTTTCCTTTTATTTTCTCCTACATCTTTTCAATCTTTTGGGAAGCTCCCTTTTACTGGACTGAAAAACTGGTTTTCTGGAAAGTTCCATTCCTTGGTTTGCTCTCTTTGTACAACATTATATGACAGATCATACCTATACTCATAGCATTTTTTTCTACCTATATCTAAAACTCACAAATACTTATGCCTGGACCAGATCTTTCCCTCAAGCACTGAATGTTGCCCATATAATTAACTGTATGTAAACTTTCTCTGCAAGGAAGGCCTTTAGGAAGGTCAATATATTAAATTTGTGGAGTTGAACTCTTCTAGTCCCAACAGGTATAAATGCTTCCACTGCTAAAAAATTTGTCTAACGTTGAAATCATCTACTTTCATTACCCTACCCAACCAAGTATTTATTGTTACATATTTAGAACCCCCTAAATAAAGTCTCCAGTCCTCATTACTATTGTTTTAACCTTTACTATTTTCTCATCATTAATTTTAGTGATCTGTTACTATATACCTAATCATCTTGTCCCCTTGTCTTGCCTACCTTCTCCATGGAACACTCCACTCTCACCCAAAACCAGGCTTCCGGAAACTGTGGAATGTTCTCCCACAAATGCAAACATGATTAGTTGCTCTCTACTTAAAATAATCCTGTAGCTCCCTAATGACTACAGGATGAAATTTATGTTCTTACAATGGCAACAAGGTTTGCTGTTCCTTGGTTTCCTCACACAGTTCCAAGTTTCATTCATCACTTTATGTTTCAAATTCTGCTCTCTAGCCATACAAGCAGAACTAACTAGGAAATAAATATACTGTAAGATCCTCATTCAGCAACTTTACTCCTGCTTTTCACTCTGTCTGGGGTCCCCCTAAGACTTTTTCTTTGCCCTAGTAACTCAAGATAGAGTTTTTGTTTGTTCATGAGTTTTTAAAAATTCATTTTATATGTATCCACTGCTAGGAGGCTTTTTGATTACTTCATCTATATAAAAATTAAGCATTAAAAAATATAGAAGGGTACCATCCACTACAGTAGATAGTCATACTCTATCCCTATAGCAAGCTTTTTCTCCTTTCCTGTGTTACAATGTCTGGGAAGCTAAATTTCATTCCCAAACTCGCTAGTGACTAGGATTATGGGCACTATTGAGGTTCTTCTAATCAGATGCAATTTCACAACATTTGAATTTAGAGCCCATTTAAGAAAATGGAGAATGTCAACACTTTGTACTGCATGGGCCATCCATTTGCAATTAATCATCCAAGAGAGGGTGTGGTTTTAGAACCAAATATTGAAGCAGTAACTCCCTGATCCATGGGTGGAAATGACAATGTTGTATTTCTGGAGACAACAGCTGTAGCAATGGTTTACTGATTCCATAATGTCTGACTGTGACACAGAGTGGCCCATTCTCTGAACTTTTCTAAAAGTTATAATGAGATCTTAGAAAATAAGTAAGTCCACTGCTCTGGATTTACAGTCATCCTGTAAGCACTGTTCTCTATCTTAAACCCTATTCTGCTTAAAATAGCTGAGTGTATTGGAAAGAATTCTATAAGGGAAATAACATACTTGACCCCTTTTTATAGATAAAGAAATTGAAACTCAGAAAGTAAATCTTTCAAGGTTGCATGGAAAATAAGTAGTTAATCCAGGAAATGAGTTTAAGCAATCTCTCGCAAATTCTGCCTAAATCTCTATCATCTCTTCTATGTTGTCTAATTTGCTAAAATCTTCACTTTTGCAGGTATTGGAACTTGATTTTGTAAAACACATTTTAGAACTATCTATTCTAATGGTAGATTGACATTAAAGGAGTTCACGTTAAAATGCCATCTATTAACACAAAGAGAGATGTACTTTCCTTGGAGATGCTAATATCTGTCTTGAGTTAACCAGTATAAATTTTTTACCTTTAGGAGACATATAAGGAAAGCCACATCATAATTAAAGTTTGCTTAGTTAGCATGAAGCAATAGTGAAAAGAATTTTTATAAAAATAAAATTTGTAATGGCTTTCTTCTCTATAAAGGGTGTGGTCTTAAATATGAGAGTGGATTCTTGGTATATTTTGGCTTTAATTACTTGCATAACTCTTAATAATATAATTAAACTTAGCCATATAGCTAAATTGAAACTGGCCAAGATGGTGGACTAGAAGTAGCTCACACATGCCACTCTCAAGGAGACGGGGGAAAAAAAAAGTTACAAGCAGATGCCCACATACAGATGAACCTTCTTGGAGACAGCATTATAAATTATTCTGTACAAGTGGGAAAAGACAAGAACAGAATTTTTTCAAGAGAAGATAGACAAATGAACAACAAGCATATGAAAAAATGTTCAACATTACTAATTATCAGGGGAATGCAAATTAAAACCACCTTATCCTTGTTAGGATGGCCATTATTAAAAAGTCAAAAAACAATAGATGCTGGCTAGGATGTAGAGAAAAATTAACACACACTGTTAGTGGGATTGCAAATTATAAACTCTATGAAAATCAGTGTGGAGATTCCTCAAAGAAATAAAAGTAGACCGAGCGTTCAGTCCAGCAATCTCACCATTCGGGCTCTATCCAAAGGAAAAGAAGTCATATAGACACCTGAACTTGAATGTTTATCGCAGCACAAATCTCAATTGCAAAGATATGGAATCAACCTAAGGGCCCATCAACCATCAACTGATAAGTGGATAAAGAAAATGTGGAATATATATATATATCATAAAGTGCTATTCAGCCATGAATAGGAATGAAATAACATCTATTGTAGCAACTTGGTTGGAACTGGAGACCCTTGTCCTAAATGAGTTACCTCTGAAATGGAAAAACAAACACACATATTTCTCACTAATAAGTTAGAGCTAAATGACGAGTACACAAAGGCACAAAGATATGTAAAGAACATTGGAAACCAAGAAGCGAGGGGCAGGATAGGAGATGGTGAGTGATAAAAACTTATCTACCAGGTAGGATGAACATTATTCTCATGATGGGCACACTAAAACCCTGACTGCAGCATGATACAGTGTATCCATGTAACAAAAACATTTGTAACCCCTTAATATTTTGAAATTAAAAAATCTTAGCCAAAGAGCTAGTATAATTAAAGACAATTTGGCAAAAAGTCCCACCCCCCCTGAATATTTCTCTGATTAAAACTGTCTACATTTGTTTCTATGCTCTTCTTTTTCCATTAGCCTTCCCCTCTTCTGAGTAGACTCTCCCTTCTTTAGATATGATATCTACATTCAGTAAATTGTTGCTTATGTCTTCAGGTTTTGGGACCATTGTTTCTTTGTGAATTCAAAAGGTGGTGTTGTTTGCCTTACCTCAGATTTCTTAAAGAAATTCTCAGTGTCACTGCCCTTATTCCAATATAAATACTAACTACCCTCAATCTAATCATCTCTTACATATTTTCTCAATTAGAGAGAAAGATCCAAGAGAGTAGAAACTGTGTCACATTTATATTTGTAGCCTCTAGTTCTTAGGACAGCACAGAGATATATTCAAAAATACCAAAAATATTAATCTGAATAAAATAATATTATATTTGAAAGGACTTTGCTGATTGCAAATGCATACTGATCTAAAATATTAATATTGTGAGGTTTGTTTTTCAAAATATACTTCAAGATTTAAAGATAATTTAAACTTTGTTTTCCAAAGAGCAAATTATTATAAAAAGTTTTATATTCCTTTTTAAATGTATTTCCATAGTGCTCATTCCTATGAACTCAATATGATAAATTATCATTTTGAGCTCCAAGATAAGAGGAAAAAGATAAATACATATTATTTCAGCACTTCACACTTCACAATTGCTCCTAAAATGCATTCTGGAAAACGTGAATATTCAATTGCCTAATCGTCATATCTACAGACAAAGAAGCTAAAGAAAATATAAGATTAATTTGAAATATCTCTACAGGGGTAATAACTTATTTCCACTATTGTATCATAAATATGTCATGGAAATCTTATTAACTGATTCAATCTAATTAGTGTCAAAGTCATGGTGCATGTCCTGAATAAATGATTGCATTCAACAGTAACCATTAGGGCCAAGATACACGTAAGGAGACACATTTTTCAAACAAGCACTTTCATAGTCGGGACTCTGAAAAGATTTTATGGGAGGCCAGCTTAGTTTATTCCAATATATAATTTTTGAGTACCTATCACTGACACTGTGTACTAAGTTCTAGACATGTACAATACCTATCACTGACACTGTGTACTAAGTTCTAGACATGTACAAGTGAATTAAATGCAAATCCCTCAGAGAGTTTACTGTAGGAAAATTAGATATTCAAAAATAAAATTCTAATTAAATATGACAAGTGCAATGAATAAAGTTCAAAGAGTTTTAGAGAAAAAAGAAGTAGGATATTTAAAACTGTCTTGAAGATTGTAGTTGGGGTAGTGACAAGAGACATGGAGACACCTGGTAATGGTGACATCCGAGTTAAAGGCTAGAGAATCAGAAATATCCAAGAGAATGGAGGGGAGGCACAATCTTTTTTCAGGTTAAGAAATTTTCAAAATTCTAGAGACGAGAAACTACGTGGTGTGTATGGGGATCAAAAATAGCTTAGCAAAGCTGGAGTATAAACTGTGAGGTGGAAACTAGTGGAAGATTGCATCATTTTTCAGTAATAGAAGCATCCATATCATGAAAGCCCTTTTCTGCAAGGATTAAGAGTATGTGGTGGAGGCTTCCCAAAATATCATTGCAGATACAGTGTTTTGCACAAAGGAGATGTTCTCTGCATGCCACTGCCTAATAAGTCATGCAAGGATTTAGTAGTAGAGACATAAAAATAAAGCTAGCACCCATTAAGTTTTGTTTTAAGTAGTTATCTAATGTGAATACCCTTTAATATATAAATAATATTGAATTTAGTAAGGCATCATAGATAAACCTGGAAAGTGTAGAATCAGGGGAACTTTCTATATCAGCCATTTGGCAGACTTTCAGGGGAGGGCTACAGTTGTATCCTATCATTTTGTAAAATGTGTCCTTTTAAACCTTGTCAAAAATGTATGTGATCTAGCATGCTGGCAAACAGAGAGTCTAAAAACTGAAGCTGGAAAAGGAAGGTTACAACTATACCATGGTAAAGTTGTGAGATCTTTTTGACTGACTCTGGTTGAAACAAATCTCACACAGAATATTGCAGTCGCCTCTTTAATTTGGCTTTCCTCATCTACTTTTGCATGCTTCTCAGCACAATATCTTTTTTTCTTTTTGAAGCTACTACCAAAGTACTCTTTTCAAAATTAAATTAGTTTCACCTCAACTTGTACCCCCCAGTTAGAACCCTTTACTGGATATGGACTGCATTTAAGACTAAAAAGTAAATCTTTAACATGGCCTATCATGCCCTCCATGTTTATCTGTTCTCTGTTAAACCCTCAGCCCCACTTTGTGTCCCCAAGAACACTTGTTCTCTCAAACCAGCCCCATGGGCCTTGTTTTTGTCTGTCACACCTCGAAATAGTGCATGAGAGGTTTACTGTGTCTAAGATGTTATTCCTAACCCCCCCTAAACTCCACTTTTCCTTTTATTAAGTTAATTTGTACTCAACATTCAGATCTCTGATAAATGGTGCATTACCTAGAGAAAATTCTGCAGACCTTTTCACTGGTCCAACCATCTTTATAATATGTCTCACAGCAACATTTACTTTCCCTTCCAAGCAATTATCATAATTTTACAAATTATTATTATTGTTGTTGTCATTATTATTTCAATATCTAATTTCATAATTATGTCTAGTAATGTCTACTAAGCTCCATGAGGACAGAGATAATAACTCTTTGTATTCTCCATTGCATCTTTGTAACAATTCCTAATATATAACAGCTATAATAGAAAGTTAAACTCAAAACTTTCAGACGAGTGATCAAAGCACAAAATTTGTTTTATCTCAAAAGATTTGCTAGTTCATGTGAATATTTAAAGATGATGACTGATAGGGGTTATCTTGCTCAAATTCATGAGGGTATGGATAGAAAAGGAAGATTTTTGAGCCAGATTTTTAGGAAGTGCATTGAGACTTAACCCATTCAGTGATGTGAGGATGATGTTTTTTTTCTAACCTCAAGGTTAGTCAGAGGGGTGTTATTTTGATTGGTTCAAGTTTCTATAACAAAATATCATAAACTGGGTAAATTATTAACAGGAATTCTTCATCTCACAGTTCTGGAAGCTGGGAAGCCCAAGAAGAAGGTGCCAGCAGGTTTGGTGTCTGGTGAAGTCCTACATTCTGATTCATAGACTGTGTCTTCTGGCTGTGTCCTCACATAGTTGAAAAGACAAATGATTTCCCTTAGGCCTATTTTATAAGAGTGCTAATTGTATTCATGATGACTTTACTGCCATGACCTACGCATCTCCCAAATGGTGCCACATCCTGACATCATCACATTGCTGACAAGATTTCAACATATAACTTTTCTGGGGACACAAATGTTCAGACCATAGCAGATTTCAAATAGGTCATTCCTAGAACTTAAAAGTCTAGGAAGATTTTAAGTTGTAAGGGCACAGAGAACAAGATTAATGTGATTCTGATTCACACTTGTAGAAAGTAGTAACCAATGGTATCAGGAAGGAAGGCTAAAATTTGAAAGCAACTGTACTACTCTCAAACAATGAATCAAATATGTGTGATTCCTGATACCCGATGTGGCAACCACCACAGGAATGTCGGCCCCAGAGACAGTGTGTTAAGATAGAAGGACCCCAGTGATAGGAGGTTTTGGTCTGCTGCACAGGGAGCAGATGCTGAGTGGTAAAAGTCTGAAGTTGGTGGTATCTTAGTTTGTTTTCTGTTACTATAACAGAATACTGAGTCCAGGTAATTTATAAAGAAAAGAGGTTTATTTTGGCTCATGATTCTGGAGGCTGGGAAGTCCAAAGGCATTGCATAAGCTTCTGACAAGGGCTTTCATAATTTGTCATAACATGGCTCAGAATCAGAAGGGGAAGTGGGTATGTGCAAAAGGAGCAAAACATGAGGGACAGCCTTGCTTTATAACAATCTGCTCCTGGGTAACTAATCCAGTCCATGGAATGTGAGAACTCACTCCTGTGAGAATTTACCCAGTCCCAAGAGACCAGCATAAATCCCTCTTAATGACCCAATCACCTCTTAAAGCCTTTCCCCTGCTAACACAATCACACTAGGAAAAAATTTTCAACACATCAAACCTGAGAGACACTCTCAAACCATAGAAGCTGCTTAAAGGAAACACAGAGCCCACGTGTTGGTAATAGAAGGACCCAGCAGGGGATTCAAGAAGGTACCTGTGAAAGAATAAGCTTTAAACATTTAGTAATTAAGAGAATGCAAAACCATCTTACATAGTACCAATGAATTAAACTCATGATTTCCTCACCTCTCATCTCTCCTGATGGGGTTAAAATAGCAGAAAAACAGAGGAAAAATGGTGAGAAAATAACTGAGAGTAAAGGAAAATAACTACCTCAAGGCAACTGGCAACCCATTATAGCTGGCTTTAGCTGGAAAAAAAAAAAAAGAGATCATTGCATGATGATATTGATTAATATACTGGGTATTTTTAGTTGCTGAATTAAAACTGGGTTTCCCTCATAAAATGACTATTGGGGTTTTTGTTATTTAATCATGATCATAGGTGCTATGAAGTCATTCTAGCTTTTAAAACAGGTTTAAGGGAAGGAGTATGCAGATTCAGAGGTTAAAAGAATGGAAGATAAAAATTAAACTTATTAAAATTTCATGATTATATCCCATGAATACCACCAATTCAACATACTTGTATTGTATTATACTTAATGCACATTTGTTGAATGATTGAGCCACATTTTTACCTTGTCTTTCATTAATAAGCTGTGAGATCTCAGAAAACATCTAATAAAATTGGCTGTATGTAAAAATAAAAATTTCTCCTAAATCTCAGAGTCCATTTCCAATTCTAAATGAATACTATACTTTTGCAATTGTATTTTCTTGGAAATCACCTCCAGAAAGTGTAGAAGAGTTTAATGTCCCCAATAATAACTATTTTGCATTTTTAACATAGAAAATACCAAATACCAAATTGAAGCTGAACATTTAGCTGAGACAGAAAACAGATAATTACAATATATTTCATAAATGCAATGATAAAGCATGAAATCTAAGGATATCATATGAGACACATTTAACCCCTTTAAAAAATGTTTTGGCTCTTTCTGTGAAAACCTACATTAAAATCTGTTCTCTAATTATTTTTTTTCAGATTGCAACTATATTTCATTTTTTAAAGTTTAACCTTATTGCTGAGATTGCGCAGGATGTTTAAAACTTCAAAGTCAGCCTAATTTTGAAAACAAACAAAAAATACTTTTAAGATTTATTTAAAACTGAGGTCATTTTTAACATCAAGTT
The DNA here is from genome assembly GCA_963575035.1 of Avahi laniger. Taxonomy (NCBI): domain Eukaryota; kingdom Metazoa; phylum Chordata; class Mammalia; order Primates; family Indriidae; genus Avahi; species Avahi laniger. Next base: position 16,845 of record CAUYSK010100985.1, read on the forward strand.
TATGTACAATAGATTTCTTTGTTTTATTTTATTAATTTTTGTGGGCAATCATAGCTTAATAACATGTTTTTCCATACATCATTGAATGCTTGATCCAAGATCCAATTTAATCTCTAAGTCCTTAAATTCAGCCTAAAAATGAAGGTCATTGTGCGAAATGCTTAATTAGTTGTACAGGGCAGTATTTAATGAATTCAAAGAAAATCATATAAAGTTTATACCTTGTATTTTCTTTGAAAAAAATGGAAACATTTATCTTCTTTCTTTTTGCCTTAATTCACATAATTTGAATAGTTTTATTTTGTGGCCATTGTTATCACATTTTAATTATGAGATGGACACCATAAAATGTTAACTATGAGAGTAGAGGTAAACTGTTAAGTAGTTTTATATCACAAATGAATTTTATTAGAAAATAACTATGAGAAAAAAACAACAAGATTAAACTTTGAAAAATGAAATCTAGTTGCTATCTGGGAAAAATAATTTGAGAACATATTTTCAGTGGGAGGGAACAACCTGGAATATTATGTTGCCAGAAGATACCTAATAGTCACAGACAGTGAATTAGACATGAAACATAATACGAAAGCTTAAAAAAATAAAACCTTAAATACAGGGGTTTTGAATTTTCCTTTCATATTTATATTGAGACATGTTAAATACTTAAGTTCTGCTATGTGAACGTATATAGGACTAAAATATATAAGTCCCAGATCTCTACTATGTAAACTTGTCAATTTACATAAGCCATTGACATATACACAGGTATTCATTTAGCTTGAGGAAAAAAATCCAGTGTATTTGTGATAATTTAACACAGCTTAATTTGTTTTATTATTGGAAACACAATTGCTGTACTTTTAAAAGTAGCAAATCAAGACATTCAATTAGCTTTAAAATATTTACAATATTTTAAAACATTGATTCTTAAGGACATTAAGACATAAGTGAGAACAGCTTTGTGAATAATATGTATCTTATTAGGCATAGGTCTGGGTACAATTTTAAATATTGATTAAAGATATAAAGCAATATTCTCACTAAAAATTCAGAATGCTATTAATTAATGACAACAGAATCAGAAAGAAATACATACAGAGCTTTTGGAAGACTCAGTTGGCAATGGGTAGAGTAAAAAAAGTAGAGTCTATGTAACCCAGTAGGAAAAAAAACAGAGCTCAAGTAAAAAAGTATATAAAAAAGATCACAATGACAGATAAATATTATGAGATAGAGGGTTAGCCAAAACAAATGTTTCTCTGTCCAAATATACTTTCTTCAGAGACCTTCTATAAATCAAAAAGAAAGATATCTTCATAATATACCATAAATTATACACTTTAAGATCTTTCTTCAACATGCTTTATGAGAGTCTATGTAATTCTTTTGACATAGATCAAAATGTAACTACAAGCGGGGTGCCATCTAAGAAACAGTCATATATTAGTTTCCACTACAGCTTATGATTCCTTTAATGAAAACATCTGCCAGAAATTGAAATCAGTAAATTAGTAACACAAGCACTTACTACATGTAAGGAAGTCTTGGGTTTTCAGTCAGTTTATCATAAAACCTGACAACATAAAAAAAAAATCACTGATTTAATCTATATGTTTGTTAAATTGTCTCTATTGGGAATTCTGTGGATAAGAAGAGATATTCCTGGTGATGAAAATAATAACTCACACTATTCACATAGTATTTACCTAGATTTGTCAAGTCATTCTCCACATGTTCAAAACAGCCCTTTCAAGTAAGGGTTAAAGAAAAATGATGCCTAGAGAAATTAAGAATCTCATATAATAGCACAAAACTACACACTTTGTTTTCTGTATTTGGCCTGTCTAGTCATGTTTTTTGTCCATTAATAAAAATGTTTTACAGAACCCTTAAGATTTATGCTTTCCTTGCTAGAAGGTGAGACTTGCAAGACTGCGATTGTTTCTGCAGTAGCCAGCCTCCAGTATTGCCCCTCAGGTTCTCACCTTGTGAAGTATCTCTCTATTTGGAATCAGGCTGAATGGTGTCACCAGTAGCATATTGTGGAAATTATAAAAGGTGCCCTCAAGGCTAGGTCATTAAGACATTTTGGTATTGTGTTGGTCTATTGGATCATTCTTTCGGGGAATGCTGCTTACTATGTCTAAGTCCATTCCAACACTCCCATGGAAAGGTCAATGTGGTGAGAAGCTGATGACTCCTGCCAACAAATAGATCAATTTACCAGTTCTGGGAGTGAACCCATCAGATCCTCTAACTACAGTCAAGCCTTCAAATGACTGCAACCATAGCTATAATGATGATAGCAACCTTGTGAGGGATTCAGAGCCAGAACCACTCCTCTAAGCCACTCCAGGATTCCTCAACCACAAAAATCATGTGAGATAATAAATGTTTACTTTTTTAAGCCAGTAAGCTTTTTGATAAGTTATTGTGCAGCTAGATAACTAATACAACTGCAATCATGTTGGCAATTGAGGACTAAGATTTTTATAAACTCTCTCTACTTATATATTGATATATTTTATTCTTTATAGTCACATTTGTACTTGTTCTTTAGATACATGAGAAAAAACATTTAATTTATAGATAGTAATAAAAAACTACTCCATATAGTGGATAATTTTCTCAAAAGAAAATTTGTGAAAGCCAATAAAGATTTCTTCCAAATTCCTGATATTCATTGCCTCAGCAATATTTTTGAGAGTTTACCATGTACAGACAGAAGAAATAACATATACAATCCCTTCTTTCATATAGACCATATTCCAGTATGGGAAATAGAAAATAAACAATGAAGTAAATCAGACTCTGATATCATACCACATAGGATAATAATATACCACAAAGGATAATAATACATCCTTTAGGTGGGAGAAAAGAGTTTGGAAGTAACACACACTGACTCATATTTTAGTAGAATCCTTAGGGTTGACAATGCCAGTAGGTACAATTTGGAAAGCTTGCACCAATGGATGCTAGAAAATTCAATCCCTGTGTTTATAATTTCAGCATGGTATCTGATTTTTCATATCAATATTTCCAGCTGAAAATACAGGAGAAAGTGCTGCCAGTTGTTGAATTAAAAGTTATTTGATCATAGTCTAGTCATAAAGTGTTAAGTATATAACTGTGAAGGGTCTACGATTTTACCCTACTTGCAAACTAACAAGATAGCCTGCCACAGAAAACCAGGGACTGTACTGCCATTCTAAATCCATTTTGTTAAGTGTTGTGAAAGTCGCTGCTGTGTTGAATATATATCTTTAGCAGACTAATATAATACATGCGACTCCTGAGTCAGAGACAAAGACCATTTATCACTCTTATGCTGGTTCCCTGTACATCAATTCACACAGAGTACACGATGAGAACCAGATGTTATCTGTACACTCAGTGGAATACATCATGGAAAGGAAACCTAAACATGAGGCAACTGTGGTTTTGGGTAGAGCTGCTGATGTCCTGTCCATCCTCCCTTACAAAGAGAAAAAGAGAAACAGGAATATTATCTTTACTCTGGAATATAAGTAAATATTTCGAGGGAAAAAGAGAAAGGCATTTCTATGTTTTTTACCCCGAGATCTAGATAAATATCCTGCAAAAAAGAAAAAAAAATACTATCCTAGAATGTTTCCATATACAAAGATTGGCTGTAAATGCTTTTGCTTAGAATACTCAGACTGTACAGAAATGCGAGAAATCCATGGAGAAATGTCCTGCAATACCAGAAAGGCGAGGAAAGTGAATATGGCATTCTCAGATTTGGTAATGAGTTTTAGGCTCTTCTTCAACAGGTAGAAGATTCTGCAAACACAGAAGGCAACTCAGATGCTGGATGGACAAAATGAATGCAAAATGACTGCTAAAATTTACCTCTAACACTTTTAAAAATTCTGACCTGATCTCATTACCCCGTTGCTCAAGCCCCAGCTACCACTTCTCGTTGCTGCAAGGTTAAAGATCTCAGTCCTCCAGCTTTATCCTGCATCCTGTCATACTCTGCGTTCTCTCTGTGTCCCAGCCCCTGTCTTAGGTGTTTGTTCCTGCAATTAGTAGCTTTAGTGAGGTATTGAAATATGATAACCTGCACATAGATAAAATGTACAATTTGATAAATTTCGACCTATGAAAACACACGTGAATCCATCATCATAATTAAGATAATTAATATATCCATCACCCACAGCAGTCTCCGTGTGCCCCCTCATAGTTTCTTATTAAGAAATGGCTAAACTATTTTCCAAAGAGTCTCCAAAGAGACTCTAAAGACAGTATGGTACAGTTTTACTTGCTCTGTATCATCATAAACACTTTGTGTTACAGAGGAGACCATGGTTTCAGGAGGTGGGGTAGCAGGGAAAACAGTTCTAAGGCTACTGCAGCATTCCAGGTAGGGTATGATGATAACCTGACCTTGGGTAAAGGCACAGGAGAAAGGGAGAGTCAGCAAGAAGATGGGGAGTGCCACTTACAGTGGGAAAAGTACAGTGGAACTATCACAGCTCTTTGGCTCAGAGTGAACAATATACCATGTTCTCACTCTGTTGTAACATAACGCATACTTATGAGATAAACATCACTGTAACACACCAGTGTTCTATGGTGCAGTGTTAAGCAACATGTCTATACACTACTATCAGATACAGAAAAAGGCCTTATACGATGGTCCTACCTTTGCAATGCATTGCATGCTGTTCAATGATCAAAGTAAAATTCTTATAATTAAAGGAAGGAAGTTTATGATCGCCTGAGGCTATTTCAGACAAGCTAGTTAAGTCATGAAGGTCATCCATAGAATGTATTTGGTTTTTCTCCAGTAAAATAAGTGACATGATTTCAAAATGTTCCTAAGATAATTATAGCATAGACTAAATGTACAAAATTGGTAATTATCCATTTTTTTGTGAGCAAACACAGGTACTTCTTTAAAGAATTGATTTTTGTAAAAAGGATATCTGTCTCTGGTTACTATTCCTTAAACACTTTTTCAAAGTAAATGTCTTTGCAACAACAACAACAACAACAAAATTAACCTCTAACACTGGGTCATACAAAGTGAACACAAACTGACTTTCTTCTCACGTCTCCATTCTTCCATCTTTAGTTGGTTTAAACCTCTAACTTTTATAGCCTTGGTAGTAGCAGATTCAGCATTATGTAAAAATGAAAACAACATCATCAACAACAGCATCAGTAGCAACCGTGATAATAATCATAATACATTTTGAAAAATATAAGAAATGCTATTTTTTCCCTGTGGCTTTCTTTTGTGAATGAGAAAACTTTTCTTAGTAGCCTTTCAGTAGAATTTACTTCTGGTTCTATTGGCTAGAATTGGATCAGTTGCTTTTTTTCTGAACCAAATTGCCACTAGTGCAAAAAGTATGGAATTATCAGATTTGCCTTAATCACCTAAGGTGGATATGGAAATGGCCACCAGAGGGTGCAATGTGAATGGGAACTGACCTGGATTTGGAGGATCAAGAAATTGATCCTAAAATAGCAAACTGGTAGGTGAAGTAGGAACTAAATATTTGAAGGGAGTCAAAGAAAGTGTTTTAGGCAGAAAACACAGCATAGGAAAAGGGTGGGGAGCTATAGAATTTTCCAGGAACAGAAGGGAGTTCAATTTAAATGGACCATTGTTTTCAAGAGTCTAGTTACCCAACATAAGACCAAAATGGCAAATAATGTTTAATCACCAAGAGTCAAGGATAAGAAAATTTAAATTTTCATAAGGGCTATATGTTTGCATAGTGTCCTATGTAACAAGTGCAGTATAGTTGATTCTATAACTTCATATAATACATATCCTACACTAATACTATTTCAAAATTTGGAACTTCTTTCTTAAAATCAATTCATGCTTATTTCTTAAAAGGTGAGTCTTCTGGTTTTTTTTTTTTTAGTTGAGAATTTTCTTTTATTATCGCATGCTACCTTATAAGAGACAATAATTCAACATGGACCAATGTTTATGGGTAATGATGGAATAGCATATATTAATCATCATAAAACTAAAACAGAAATGTTGGAGGTAATAATGACTCAGTAGTCCTTCAATGAATCTGTAACCTGATATTTATGAATTTTTTTTTTTCACTTTCTCATTCTGCATTTGGAGAAGAAGCCACAAAATTGTAGACGATGGACTTTGGCAGAGAAGAAAGGATATAAATATCCAAAAGAAAGTTAGTTCTATGGGTCCAAGAGGAATTTTTAGCTCGAAAAGATTTACTTAACAGGTGGTACCTTAGTATCAAATAATTAGCTTAGCTCCCACAAAAGAGAAACATAATTTGAATTTCTTTGGTTTAAGAAGTAACATCAGTGCACTTTCCTGGATTCTACCCTCAGGAGGCCTGTCCTGCTCACCAGGCTAATATGGAAGTTCAGTGTTAAAGAAAGATACTCCAAGTAGGAGTAAAAATTATGCTTCAGAACTGGACCATTCAGAACCCAACTGTATGGAAAGATAACGTACACAGCAGGAACTGTAAATAAATCAGTGTCACAATGTCATCACTTCTTCCTGTTTCACTTTGCAGTGATGAGCGTTGGGGACAACTGGAGAAAGAGAAACACAGCTACTAGGAAGTCATTTTAAGACATTAGAGAGGAAGTGTTTTAACTGCAAAGTATTGAGAATGTTTCACGAACATATTTCTCCATAATTGCAGTTCTTTTTTGAGCATCAGAGATAAATAATGACAGCTAGATTATTATGTATGTATTTGGAAGTAAAACTAAGCACTTCCGTTTTATTTTGTGGTTTTTATCCCTTTGATAACTTCATAATACTATTACCACTTCCACAATTTCTCTCTTATACCTTTACCTCCGAAACAAAACTTCAAAAGTTGTATGTGGCAGGCGGCTGGGAAAGTATAGCTGGATTTTAGGGTGTGAAGTGTGTTCATGACTTGCAAGAGAAATCATTTTTCTTTCCTGACCATATCTAACACTTCACTTTCAGTTTCTTATGGAAGGGCACTAAAAATTACATTTATGCTTATGCATTTACAGCTTATCAATTCCAACTCCTCTTGTTCTGGAAGAAAGTATATAACATTTGATCAGCAAGGTCCAACTTGTTTCAGTATGTACAAATTGGAATAATTCGTAGATGCAAAAAAAAAAACACTGAAGACATCATGAAAATTTTGAAAGCAGTGTGTGTTATATTATCTCTAATTTTTTTCCTTTGAGAAGTTCCATTTAATTACCCATTCTTTTATTTTTAGTAATATATTCTCGATTTGCACTGTATCAATTTACATTCATTTGTAGATTGCTGTTGGTAAAATATTTCTTAATGTTGCGTGAATGTACACTTATTTTTCTATTTCCACACTGGATGAAATTGCATGCAGGACAAGCACTTACTTGACTCTCTGTGTCCCTAAGCTAGGAAGTGTGTTCAATAAAAGTTTATTGGAAATGAAAACTCTTGGTTCAAAACCACTCTTTACCGCTAAACACAGAAACGATAAAGGAAAAGATTGACTGATTGGACCATACAAACATTCTGACATTTGTGCATTAAATGATAATAAATGAGCAAAATTGAAAAATAAATAAAAAATGAGGAAATATAGACAGCATATATGACATAGGAAGCTTTAATTATTATTTAGAAGTTAATTTAAATGGTAAAAAAATGAATACTCCAATATACAAATGGCCAAGGGGGTATAATCATGCAATTTACAATGAAGGTTAGTTATACAGATAATCTCATCTAAAATATATGGACACAAGTGCTAATCAAAGAAAATCTGAATTAACCAAATGTAAAACATGTGTTTTACTTCTGAATTGCCATCAAATCTAAAAATAATAATGCTTAATGTCAGCGTGTTTGTGGAGGAATTAGAAATTCTTTTAGACCTGTGAGAGGGGTGTCAATTGCTACAGGTTTTATCAAGAGAGTTTTTACCACGTGAACCAAACATATTCAAATTTTGGATCAGAATTGTACTCCTGAGAATTTTCCTAACAAAATATTAATTGTATTTAATAACATAAATTTGTAGATCATTAAATTTATAATCTGAAAAGGGTTTAGTTTTCAGAAAGATTAGTAATCAACACAAAGAGATAATTTGCCCACAGTTAGCTGGTTGGTACATTGTGCAAATGTATTGCATATGATAGATGTAGATTTTACTTATAAAGTATGTATTCTGTCAAAAATTGCTAATTTTCATAGTTTAAATTTGTATTCAAATTATCACTTTATAATATTTCTTTTACCAGTAACTTATACCTTGCTAACCTTAGACCTTGCAATCTAATATACAATTGTTATCCAAAGGCAAACTAAATGAGACAGACAAAATTTAACTCCACAATAAGATAATAGTATATAATATTGTTAATATTATTTATGGCTAATTTTATATTTTTTAGGAGACTGTGTTTGAGATTATTATTTTAAATTCAATCAATTTTAAAAATTAGGTAATATAAAATATAATATATTTATTTTCCTTGAAAGAATAGCTGATGATAATGTTTAGAGTAACTGAATTCCAAATTACATATTATTTCATATGACTTGGAAGTATTTAAGAATGTCAGTCATTGATACAAAACTTGTAGTTTTGGGCCTTCTGCACGATGAAAGGAAAGTAGTTTTTCCTGATTGTAAGTAATCAATCCGCAACTTCCCTAGGAAGGTAGGAACAGCATAAAAAAGTCTCTTCTTGGATAGTTGCCTTCACTGGACTAGACAAAATGATGCTAATTACGCATTGTGTTTATTGTTGCTTTTCTCGGTATTTCATATTTTCAAAATGTTTTTGCAATATAAACATCTGTTTGCTTTGTTTGTTGTTATAATACTAACAGAAAGAAGCTAGTTAGAGGTATGTAATTTGTTGTTCATATTTTTCCAAATGTGAAAATAAAGTAATGATAAAAATAGCAACAGTTTTAAAGTAGCTCTACATAAAATTCCTCAAAAAATTAATGTACATCACATGTAGCATAATGACACTGACTAATTCAAGTGGGGGCTATAGGTTATATTGGAGAATAGTCCCAGAAAGGGTAATGGAGCATATATTTTAGAAAAAATATTATAGTTATAATATTTAACTTACAAATTTATGAAAAGGATAAATTTTAAAGCACTATTTGAAGCAAACCTAAAGGCCTGATTTGCTATGTGCAGCAAATCCTATTCCTACTCCCTAACTGTAAATTGTGATTTTTTTTCTACCTATAATTTTGAATAGATTTGTGGATATATATATGTATATTTGTGTATATATGTATATATGTATGTATGCATGTGTATATATGTGTGCATATATGTGTATATATATGTAGACATAAATATTTTTTCCATATTTGTTCTGCTAGGGGAAAGATGCTCTCAGATTTTCAATTGTATTTGAAATATCTCTTGAGGCAAGGTGGGTGGTAGGCCCAACTATATGGCATCTTGGAAAAATGAAAACTAAAAAGAAGGGAAGAAGATCAGTGGTTGCCATAGTTTCAGCGGACAGGGGAGAGGGATGAATAGGGGAATCATGGGGGAATTTTAGGGCAGGGAAATTATTCTGTATGATATTGTAACGGTCGATACATGTCATTATGCATTTGTCAAAATCCATAGAATATACAACACAATTAGTGGACTCTAATGTAAACTATGAACGTTAGTTAATAATTATGTATCAATATGGGTTCATCAATTGTAGTAAATGCACCACACTAATACTAGGGCACTGACGAGTTCATCTCTTATACCGCTAACAAGTCCTTGTGTCTCATAATACATTCTCTCTGTATCACAGTGCTTCTTTGTGAGAGTGGCAACACATACTTCTGATGGAAAAAAATAAAAGGAGAAGTAGCAGAACAATCTATAGTAACCACTGTTATAATTGGTGCTGAGGCTAAAAATAGTACTTATAATATTCTTCCTCTACACTTGAGCAGGTTTAGGTTGCTTACCTTATGAGATAACCCAAGACCTTCATTCTCAAGAAATTGAGAACTTTGATATCAAGCCCTTGTCAAACTATGATTGCTTATGATTATTTCCCTAGTTATATGTGCCAAAAGGTTACCCCAAAATCACCTCAGGTCCAACCAAACTCCTCCTGCCTCTGTGGTGTCACAACAAACCAAACCCACTGTTATGATAAGTAGAGTCAAGTACCCCTGTAAGAATGGTAACTATTTTTGATGTTTGTTATCTTACAGTCACATGAGGCCAAATGATCAAGAAGCACCATTAAGTTTAGATTTAGTGAAACCCTATACAAGGTTCAGTTGACCTAGGTGAGCTTGGTTTGGACGCTCTGCATGGCTAGGCTTTGAACTTGCAGGTTGGGTTCAGGTATTAATTTGTTCATTCTGGAACCCAAGATAAGGAGACAGTGATTGATCTATCACAAGAGCCTAAGAAGCAAGTCAAAATGTGCAAACACCTTAAAGACCTCTGCTCCCATTAAATATGCTTATTTGCCAAAGCAAGTCTTAAATTCAAGCCCAGTCTCATTTGGATGGGGTAATAATATTTACCAAATATTTACCAAAATGGGTGAGGGAGGGAGCGAATATTTGATGAGCAAAATTAATTCAGATTATCCCAGAGACTTCTATAGTTATAAGACAATTAAATGAATTAATGTTTTAGTCATATAGGGCAGCACCTAGACATACTATAGTACATACTAATTTTAGTATGTAAGAGTTAGTTAAATAAAATTACATAAATGAACAAACCAGTGATAATTTGTGAAATCAAATAATTTCTTCAGTAATACATGTTCTTAGTATCAAAATGAATTGTTATCTGCTGTAACTCTTTCTTCAAACCATCAGAAGTAATCAATTAGATGATAACTTGACAGAATTAGAAAAAGAAAACCTTATATATATGTGATACGAATATTAAACTGTGGTAGTAAAAAACTCTTTTCGAATACTGAATGCTTAAATTTCTTTTTTAAATACAAATTGTTTTTTTTAATTTCAGAATATTATAGGGTACACACATTTTGGTTGCATAATTTTCTTTTGTACATTTCTAGTCAAAGTTATAAGTGTGCCCTTCACCCAGATAGTATACATTGTACCCATTATGTATGAATTTACCTATCCCCTCCTCCCACCACCTACTTAATTTCCATTGAGTTTTACTTCCATATGTGCTCATAAGGGTTGGACCATTAGTTCCAATTCAGTATTGAGTAGGTATGGTGTTTGTTTTTCCATTACTGGGATACTTCACTTAGAAGAATGGTCTCCAGTTCCATCCAGGTTGTTACAAAAGACACTAGATTGCCATTTTTTATGGCTGAGTAGTACTCCATGGTATACATGTACCACATTTTATTAATCTAGTCATGTATTGATGGGCACTTGGGTTGTTTCCACGTCTTTTAGATTGTGAATTGTGCTGCTATAAACATTTGAGTACAGGTGTCTTTTCTATGAAATGTCTTTTTTTCCTTTGGGTAAATACCTAGTAGTGGGATTACAGTATTCTTAATAAAATAATATTCCAAGTTCATTTCAGTGTTCCTAAAAGAAATTTTAAGTCTATTATAGAAAAATATCAATAAAACAAAAGGTTGATATGCAATAAGGTGACTATCCAAATTAAATGTTTAAAAAGCTATTGCTTACATAAGAGTATTGACAAGGAATGCAAATCAGAGAGCTGTACAGTCATTACATACATTGTAAGATTTGAGATACTATATCAAAAGCACCATTTATGTTTTTAGATAATATTTATAGTTTATGTTTGGAATTCAAAGTTAATATGCTGAGAAAATAAGAAAAAGAATAAAGTTATCTGCAATTCCCCCAAATCTTGTACTCTTATTGTGATAACTACCTTTACATTATAAAGTATATCCTTTAAATACTAGTGTATATGATACAGTGTTTTTTGTTTTTAATTATCTCTATACAGCCTGTTATTCTTTCCATATACATCTATGTTTCATATTTATAAAATAGCTACTCTGGGACATTGATCAGAAGTGACTTTCTGATGCACAACTCTCCACAAGCTGTTCTCTGTGTTTAAACCAAGCAATGAGATTGTAGAAGCCCTGAATGGAAAGATCTTATTTTCTCTAGGTGTCAAATAAAAATCAAACTATTGAAAGACATTTGTTTCCTAGACCTTTTGATTATCTACTATTTCTCCCAACATAATACAACCTTCCAATTGAAAACCACTCTCTGGAATGACATTTAAAACATACCAACAGCAGAAATCCAACTGACAGAAGCTAGTGGTGGCCTTTGCAGCCAGCAGATGCTGCTGTTGAACAATGTGACTGGGAACCACATTCCAGGAGCAAGAATCACAGATTGACACTTTGATTATAATAGATTACGAGGCAAGTAAACATGTCTGGAATTTAAACTAAGATTCTAGCAAGTAGGACTTCCACTGTATATTATTACGTTCTATCCTATCATAACAAATCCCATGGTAACCCATATGTTATTTAAAATACTTTCCTCAGATTTATTAGACAGAATGTATTATGCTGTTTAAAAGAATTAGAATTTGATGCTCCATTTTGCTCTATTTTCCCATGTGTACCATTGGTAAGAGGAATAGAAAGCTCTTAATCAAATATGCTGTTTTTCTTCTACATTTTTAATTGATACAAATATGCAAGTTGATGACCTCTGCTTCTTCTAATATTGAGCTATAAATAAGTAAAAGGAGGAATGACTTACTGCAGCTGGAAAATATCTGGATTCAATAATATTCAGGTATGAATTATTTTCTCTAAGCGTCAGAATCATTTAAACAAAATTTGTATTTTCTCTTGGACATTATTGGATCTATAAAAATGTTACTAGACATTATGTCACTTCAATGCTCCAACAATATGGTAATGGATTCCTCCTTTTGCTTCGTTTTAAAATGTTACATTACTGAAAAGAAGCATTAGGATTTGTGATATCATTGTATACAAAATGAAATCATATAGACTGATTTCAAAAATAAGTTCATCAGCTAAGATACAATACTCTGAATAACTGCTTTAAATTGCTAATAGATGGCTTTTGTCAAAGCAAAAAGAAATTCATGGTGACTAAAAAGTTTATAACTTTGTACTATCATATATACATATATATATAACGTGTCATATATGTGTACACATATATTATATATATGTATTTAGAGCTAGTATATATATATGACATGTATACTATATATAACATTATACATAATATCATGAGTAATATAATATACACCTACAACTTTGAGCAGAGATCACAAATCCAAATGCTCTCATTTATCGGTTGAATAGTGTCCTCTCCAAAATATTTTGAAGTCTTAACCCTGAATACCTCTGAATGTAAACTTATTTGGAAATATGTTCTTGATACAGGATGTCACTTTAAAATGAGGTCGTTAGGGTGGGCCCTAATCCAATATGAGTGACATCCTTATAAAAGGGAGAAACTAGGATATAGGGACGACACAGACAGAGAGAAGAAGATGTGAAACCACGCGGGGAGAATACGGCCATGTGCCTGAACCAATCTATCTACAAGCCAGCAAAAGACAAGGATTGCAGACAAACAGCAGAAGCTAGAAGCAGCAAGGAAGAATTTTCCCCTAGAGCAGTCAGATTGAACATGGTCCTGCTGGTACCTTGATTTCAAACATTTAGTCTCCAAACTGTGAGAGAATAAATTTCTGTTATTTTAAGCCAGCCAGTTTTGGGTATTTTGTCATGGCAGCCCGAGGAAATTAATATGCCTTCTTAATCATCTAAAAAAATGCCCATACTGGCTAACAAACATACTTATGTAGGCTAAATTTTGCCCTTGAGACTTTGTTTTGCATCCTTAAGCACAGATGCATTTTAGTCAAATGCATGGTTAACGCAAATCTGAAATTGCTACTTAATATCATAGATGTCAAAATCAAAATTTAGAATTATCACAATACCCTAGAAACATGAGTTGAAACCAACAGCTATCAACTTAATGGGGATAAATGAAGTGTGAAAATGCACAAACTCCAAATGAGATGTTAAAATTGTAGAGTTTGCTAGTTACAAGCATGTAGCCACAAAGACATAAGTTGCTAAAAAATAAAAAAAAAATTGACACAATTTGAGAAGACTATATTAAAAATTTGCAATCATAGGAACACTTATTCTAAGCTGCATAAAATAGTATGAAATCTATCTAATTATAAATGTCATATTTTAACTGTGACTATGTAGGTCCCAGTTGTCAGGGTAGAGGCTGTGTACTATAAAGGCAACAGGCACTGGAATTAAATGACCTGCATTTTGGTACAAACTTGGCTGCAAACTACCTAAGTGACTTAAAATAATTCGTTATCCTCTTGTCGATCAGTATCATATATCACAGAAAGTGTTTATATTAAGTTCCTATTCCCTAAGATCATTTGGAGCTACATGATACATCCATTTATGCATTCATTTAACAGCTATTTCTTCAATATCTACTATGTACCGAGAATTGTTGTATATACTAGAGATTAAATAATGAAAAGATACGTTTCTTTTTGCAGGGAATTTATTTCAATTTATGAAATGAAATAATGAATAAGTGTTAAGTTAAAGAAATTAATTCACATAGTTCTAAGCACTGTACAGAGAGGAAAAAATTTATGGCAAAAAGGATGAAACATAGTACAAGGGATCACTAATGTGTTGATCTTAGTGGGAAGCATTTCACGAAAATAATCCACTGAATTGTGGATATCAGCTTGAAAGAAAATGTTAATATAAGAAATAATAATACATTTCAAATATTTGAACAGACATCATATTTCAGAAGAAATCTTGTTTTATATGCTTCATTAAGGTAAATATAATACTGTATGATAGGTGGAAGATAATAGGTACAGTTTTGGATTCAGTATAAAAAATTTCTGAAAATAAAAAATAAAAATGGAATGGACTATCTTGTTACCATGAGTCCCTTGATGCCAGTTTGACAGGACATTATTTTGGGAATTCTAATATTGACAAAGGCACCTTCTGTCCCTGACATTTAATATGATTCCAATAGCATAAGTCATGCTGGATCTATAAATGTGAATGGTAAACATATCAATTTGTAAAATCTCTGAGAAAGAGTAACAAATCAAGAGAGGTTTTTCTTTTCCTTTTTAGTAGAGACAGGAGTCTCACTCTTGCTCAGGCTGGTGTCGAACTCCTGAGCTCAAGTTATCCCCATGCTCCCCAGCCTCGGTCTCCCAGGGTGCTAGGATTACGGGCGTGAGCCACCACACCTGGCTAAGAGATTTTTATTTTACTTTTCCAACCTCAGAGAATTCATAATTTCTCTAAATGTTGTTTGTTTTACGTAAAGGTATTGGAGTATGTGTGTCTCTGTATGTGCTTTCCTTGCAGCTATGTTTAGTTGTTCAATGGAATTATTGTGGGTAGATAATGTAAAAAGAAAGTAAATTGGGGGAGTGGAGTATCAACTTCATTACAGAATAATGATATTATGAACAGGGAATTTGGGAGTGGAGAATTTTTGGAGGATGAGCAAGAAGAGCGTCAAGAGTCTATTATTGCTGTGTTGAAAGTAGGCACTCCTTCTTCTGTATCCTTGCTGCTGCGGAACATTAATTAATACATTCTCCCTTCAGAAAAGTCAGACTCAGGGATTTAAGAGTGCAATAGTGAGAGTATAGAGAAAAAAAATCCAGGTAATAGTATATCTACTACATCCTTATTTTGAACTTACCCCAAACACAGCTTCATAACAACTCCAAAGACCAATTTTGCAAGTTGATTTAAAAGCTTCAAAGCAATTTTTCTCACACTAAATTTTGAAATTATTTCGAGACACTACATCTTATTTTTTAACCAAAGCTGCTGATTTTTATTCTTGGTTCTATCTCTGAATGCCTGGGAGGCTACTTCTTATTTTCTCATCAGCTCAGCAGCCCTTTTATAAATGGATATAATATTTAAAATAGATTCAAAGAGCCATGCTAAAATTAATTCATTTTTACATG
The DNA here is from genome assembly GCA_963575035.1 of Avahi laniger. Taxonomy (NCBI): domain Eukaryota; kingdom Metazoa; phylum Chordata; class Mammalia; order Primates; family Indriidae; genus Avahi; species Avahi laniger. The sequence goes on from CAUYSK010100985.1 coordinate 32,863, forward strand.
GTACACTGAGATTTTTTCTTATTGCCTCATTTAAGAGAAAGAAAATCTCAGCTTAAGAATGTATTAATGGTATCATGGCATTGTTCAATAAAATTTAAGTGTTCAAAAAATATGTCCTAGTAATTTTTCAGAACTAAGTAGATATCTAAATTTAGTCCATACATTTAAAACCAAGGATATCCACTATTCTTTGATAAGTTATAATTAGGAGACAAGCAACTGCTTACAAACAATGTGGGGTAGGTGGTGTGAGCAACAAGATGTTCTTCCTTGGTTTCTAGAGGAAAGCCATTCCCATGTACATCTTTACACTGGCAGAGTGTATGCTACATTAAAAAAAAAATTGAGATTACTAGATTTCTGTACTTTATAGTGTGGTGGGAAAGCAGTGAGGTGTGGAGGATGGTGGCTGGCCCATAGCCATGGCAAACTATGTAGTATAAATTGACATGATCCTTTCTCAGTGATGCAATGGGGAGTTAAGAACAATTATACTACAGACTGCAAAGCTGTGATTAGAGGAATAATATTGGTAATAACATTGGGCATCCTAGTAAGTTAGGATTCCTTCCACTAGGTTTCACATTTCCCTGAAAGATCTGATTAAATATAGGAGATGTATTTCACATTTTTCTAATTGCATTCAAAAAAAGAGGAAAGATTTCACAGAACTAATCTCACAGTTATTACATTGAAAGAAGATAGAAGATATTAATTCACAAAAGTAATATGTTAGTGCTTTGTTGTTAATTCACATTAGTGAGAGGTCACTAAATTAGCAAAGTAAAAAATATTTAGAATTTAAATCATACAGGCTAAGTTTATGATTATGAGAATAAACCTAAGTTAATTCAAGTACAGTGTTAGGTTTGATCGACGAGTATTAATCTACTGATAAACTGAATTCAAGGTATGATATAGATTAAGTGTTAGTATGACTTAATCATAAAAAAATTAACTAACAAAAAATCATGACTTGGAAAGACAGTTTTTAATGTTCTTGTTTATTAAAAACAATGGGTAGAGTTTAATGTTTGATTTTATATGTATATGTCTTATCATATGTCCTGTTAACTGCTCAAATTCTAAACTTGGTTATGCAGTCCTAGAGGTCTCTAAATAAAAAGGTATAAAATGCATTTATTTTAATCTGAAAATATAATGTGCAGTTTTTAAATGGAAAAGGAAAAGGATACTGCTTTGTTTAAAATTAGAAGGAAGTATTATTCTAATTCTGTCCTAGACATTTTATATTCCAGACTCATACTCATTTCCAATAATGGCAGTGGTTAGTCAAAGATCTATTGAAGATTGACTGAAAAAAGTAGCAGGCTTGTGAAGAAAAGGATATGTAATAGTTCTCCAGAGATATCTTTAATAAAAGAGCATGAATGTATAGTTATAATGCAATGATTCCAAATGGAACTTAATATTGACAGGTATTTTTCCAAATTGATGTGCAGGTTTTCTGTAATTTAATCACTATTCAAAACCATTTATTTAAAAAGTGATATATAAACAAAGACTTGAACGTTCAGGGCTTAGACAAGAGGACATTGTAGGGAAAATTTATCTTGGAAGACCTTAAGGTTGAGACACGTTTGTTCAAACAGGAGCAAGGAAGCCAATGTGGCTGGAGTGGAATGAGAGAGAATAGCAAGAATGAGGATAAAAAGGAACAAATAGGGAGCCTTTTAGGTTATTGTAATGATTTTGACTTTTATTGAGTAAAGTGGGGAATGGCCCATGGGTTTTGAGCAGAGGAGCATATAACATTAACTTTTAGCAATATCTAATATGCTAGGTGTTTAAAAGAAATTGAACACCTGAAGAAAACTTGAGTTGGGTGTAAAGAGCAGTAAAATAGGAGACAGAAAGGGGTCTGTTTCTATAAAAACAAATTTAATCTGATGTTATTGTGACCTAAGATTTAAAAAGTTCACTTTGGTGACTATGTTGCCAAGTGTCTGGGAGGCAGGGGCAGCAGCCGGGGCACTTGCTAAAAGGCAATTTCTGTATAGACGAGAAAGACGGGAGATTGGAACTGGCTAAGTCAGTGCAGATGGCAGGACACAATTAAATTCTGCTATATTTTGAATATAGAAACCATAGAATTTGCTGGGGTATTGTGTAGATGGTGTGAAAAGGGAGACATCAAAGATGAATCCAGGTTTCTTGGCCTCTGCAGCTGAAGGCACCGTTGCCATCGACTGAGATGAGTATTCCACGGCAGGGGTGTAGCACACTTGGAAGGGGAGATGGAGAAGCAGAGGTTTAGTTTTTTCCATAACTGGTAACCAATATGTTTTGATTAACATAAAATAAATGAACATCAAACAACTTTAATGTCCACGGTGTCCATATCTTGCTTATTTAACATTTTCCCATTAGCCTGTTTAAATCTCTTTGTTACTATAAAAGAATATCCAAAACTTCTTTAAGCAATAGGAATTGTATCTAAGATAGTCCCTTTGATTGGAAAACCCCTTCTCAATGTGTCTCTTGTGCCCTTCGTGAACAAGTATAAACTCTTTTTAATGGGCCATAGAAGGTTATTTAAGCACTTGCTTATATCATCCAACACAGAATGTTCTTTTAGCATTCCCTGTATATGTTGTGTCCTCTAGTCATTCCATGAATGAATTATTAGAGACATTCAAAGAATTCTTCTCTCTGTTTGTCACCTCTGCTTTTATACATGGCATTGCAGCTGCCCATAATGGTCTATAGCTCATCTCCTACCCTGCCCTTCCAATACATGTACACATGTGTGTGAACATGTGTGTACATACACACACACTGATTTATTTGGGGTTTTCCTATAAGCAGACCCTTAGAAAAAGATTTCAGTGCAAATAGTCTATTTGTGTTCCTAAGAGGTAACACAATGCTGTGATATAGTAAATACTGTATACCATGTATTTGTGAATCCAAAAATGATAGCATACAATGACAAATAATACATTACTAATGTTTGCTTAGTTTACTTATATTATTACTAAACTGATTTTATATGTACCACATTAACTAAGCCAGTTGGAGTAACCAATAGAACTGAAATCTTTAACATAGTACATTCACGATTTTATACTTTTTTCTTATTATTCATAAAATAATCTGAGAGCAGATCAACCTGTGTAGAAGTATGTGTATATAGGTTGGTGGTAGTATAGTGAAGATAGTGGAAAGATACTTGTTTTTCAGTTGACCTATTTCCAAAGTACAGATTCCTGACCAAATCTCATAGATTTTTAAGGTCTAAATAAAAGCAAGAGGGATGAAGGAAGGAAGAAAGGAAGAAAAAAAATATAGGTTCTGAGACACAGGAAAGTAATTTGACACATGATGGCTCAGGTATAATTAAACTGAGTATCACAATAGTATGAAATTCTAATCAAGAAATTTATGAAAGATTGAATAGCAGTGAAAAATGTATCAATAATGAGAATTTAATATTATTTCTGAAATTCTTCATTTTATTTGTGTGAAATACCTCTGAAAGTTTCTAAGAAATGAGCCTCAGTATTTCTTTAATCTTTGTATAGATTAATTTCCCTCAACATCTCCAGCACTTGAAAAGTGTTTAAAAGGGAAAAAAATTAAGTAAATACATCACAGCATATTTTTGCACTAATGCTATGAGAGTTTTAACTTGGAACTTAATGTGTAATTCTTTATTTTAATGCACCAATATTATTTTTTGAGGACATCATTTTAGGAGCTCTCATTGGAACATTAATTTTCATAGAGTTCTATATTATCACATTTGTTAGCAGGAAATTCAGCCCAATGTAGCTTGGAAATAGTGATTGTTGCTTTCTGATTGGAAATAAGGGTGGTTCTATTTAGAAATTATTCCTTTTATATAACAATTCCTTATCCTAGCAACCCCAATTATAGACTCTGAATGCTGAATGTTTTCTCTAAGAAAGTTGTATAAAATTTTCTAACTTTAATATTGAATCTGTGTTCTTATTTTTCTTTTAGATTAAAATAGTTCCATCATCATTATAGTATAAGTAATAAAAGTAATTATTTTTTAAGTTTGTGTACAAATTCACACAGACACATAAATTTATCTTTTTTACAATTAAAAATGAAACTATTATGTAGGAAGCTATTAAAATGCTTAAATCATCATAAATAGAGAAGCCTTAAATTGGTAGACATCCCTTTTGTTTGTACTCTATCTCCCTAGTTAGATGATAGTCTCTTTGAGGTCAGAGGGCTCTGAAATTATTTTATTACTTTTTGATTTCTTCTACACATGGCAGAACGGCTTGCATATTGATGCATTTACAACAATAGTATCTTGATTGAAATTACTGAGCCTGTTTAGACAACAGGATTCCTCTGTGAGAATTTCAGATGGCATGTGTTAAATGCTCAAACAGTGAATGATGTGATTTATAATAGTGGCTATTATTAATAACAATGGGATGTACTCTGTATCATAGAAATCTTATAATAATTCCAACATGTGTAAAAGGTTGAAAATACTCCCCAGAGAAAACCCATAATAATTTGAAATATATTGTGATAGAAACTATATTTGTAACAGTAGATCATTTTACAAACATTTTTGTACATTTAAGAGTTTGCAGAGTGTATGGATTTTATATAGAATATATCCTAGGATTTTCAGAGAACTGGTGTTTATTATTGAAGGATTCTTAGCATATTTATTTTGCATTACTATGTGTATTAAAGTGTAACCATATAGAACAATAATCAATAGTATGGTGGCATTCATATTTTTAATTCATGCAAGGCTGCCTGGAAATAGCTTACATTTAATATTGTACAGAAGTTAATAATGGATGATATCCATAAATATGCTCATATAGGAATTATATTTAGCTAGTACTTGAATTTCAACATAATCAAGCAGCTTAACTTTGCAAAACATATAATTTTTCTAAGAATGTTTTATAGAAAAATTTCTTATTCTTTCCAATATCCCTCTTGTAGGGACTGGGACATATGATAAACATAAATGTGTCCAGAAAAACTTGTTCAACATGCTGTTTTTCTTTTTTCTTATTTTGTCCATATTTATTTTATCACTAAAATTTATATTTTTAATTCTCTAGATATGACTTGTTTGATTGTTGAAAAATAAGTAAAATAAAGAGCAATAATGAAAGTAGAAACATGGAAATATTAATAAAGTTGGAATTAAGAACAATCCTTTAATAAATTAGACATAAACATGACTGATGGATGTGTCAGTCTGAGGTCTGTCAAGTAGTCACCCTTGTGGATAATTACCACATTGTCCTCACCTTTAAAATATTGAACAACATTAACAACTTAATATTTAAACTAAAAAATACCCTTTAGAGTTGGTGGGGAAAGTGAAAGACAAATAAAAAAGAAATAAAAGCTTAATGAAAAGCATGACTATAAACTATGTAAGCTAAATTTCTGTAAATGAACTTAATATATAAGGGAAGAAATATCACAAATTAAGAAAGACTTCAGGGGAAAAACAAAAAATTAGAAATAGTAGCTTGTAGACAAAGGATTAACAGACTAAACTTTCTGAAGTTTTCATATAAAATTAATTTTTGGAAACCTTATATTAAAATATTTATTTTTATTTCATTTTTATAATATATAAGTACATATACATAAATATGTACATGAAAATACACACACATATATACATATATAGATGCACATACCTACATACATAGAGAGTACATGTTTATCCAAGGTATCCTTTTAGAGCTTATCCTTCAGCTGTCCTGTAAATTTTTAGCTTTGAGGCAAGTTACATGGTTAAGTATGAACGTATTGGGCCTTATTATAGAAAACTTGACAGAACTGTAATTATCCTGGTGTTACATGAGTGCTACTCTAGCTAATTCTCTCATATACTGATAACAAAAGCAACAGTAACTTGTAACCTGAAGCCAACATGTTTTTATTTATTTCTTCTACAGTTTTGATATTTCATTATAAATTTTGACACTTTATTTTGCTTGATCTCCTTTCTGTACTGAATCTTAATTTGCTTCAGTACATCGAGAGAAGATCTTTTCTATTTAATGTATATCACATTCTTACCTTTTCCTCCCTTACAGGGGCATTGCATTTTTAGTTACTTCGATGCATTACATTTATTCAATGAATAATGTCTTCAGATAAGATTCTCAACTCAACCCAATAGGCTGTTTTGATGTCACATAATTACAACTTGAAAGATTATGAGATCCACATATTTTAAAACATTTCCTATTTTTTTTTTTTTTTTGAGACAGAATCTGGCTCTGTTGCCCGAGCTAGAGTGCCCTGGCGTCAGCCGAGCTCACAACAACCTCACACTCCTGGGCTCAAGCAATCCTTCTGCCTCAGCCTCCCGCGTAGCTGGGATTACAGGCATGCACCATCATGCCCAACTAATTTTTTCTATATATATTTTTAGTTGTCCAGCTAATTTCTTTCTGTTTTTAGTAGAGACGGGGTCTCGCTCTTGCTCAGACTGGTCTCGAACTCCTGAGCTCAAGCGATCCCCCGGCCTCGGCCTCCCAGAGTGCTAGGATTACAGGCTTGAGCCACCGCATCTGGCCTATATTTTTTTTAATATTGTCACTTCTAAAATCTTTCATAGTGAATCTTTAACTCATCAAAGTTTTTAACTAAGTACCTAACATTGATTAGCATCCCATTAAAAATATCTCTCAAATTAGTCCCAGATATATGAATTTCAAGAAGTACGTGCTGTGTTTGTACTGCAATCTATACCATAGATTGTACCCTACCTTGATGAGGATAGGATCATGTCATATTTTAATGGTCATGGACCTAGCACCAATTCTATTAGTTAAAACAATAACAGGAGCAAGAGCTCTTGTGAATTTATGCATCGACTTAAGAGGCAGGGTGACAGGCACTGCAAGCAATTATTTGTCTTTAGTTATGGAAGTTACATATTGCGAGGGCATTTTAATTAATCACTATCTTTCTCTCTCCCCATGTATTGTTATCTTGTTAACCTCCTGCAACTCTGACCACATCATTTCACTATTTAATCATTTCCCTATTACTTCCAGAATAGTGTCTGAATTTCCACACATGAATTTGATGCTTAAAATCCACGATCTGACCCTCCTTTCCTTTTTGGTTTTATTTCCAAGTATCTCAGTCAATTTCATCCAAAGACCACCTTTGAATCCCTTTCCTTCATGCCCTGACTAAACTTACTGTATTTGTTTTTTGAGGAAAAGCACAGAGTAACTAACACACTTAGAAAAATCCAGCATAGTTAAGCTCAGATGCCATTTCTTCCAAGACGCCTTCTCACCCCATCAAAGTCAGTAGACTTTCTCTTGTTTTGCTACTCACTTCACTGAGATGGCATAATGAATCTGTACTGGAAGGATTTGAATAATGCCTTCATCAGATACCAGTTGTGGAACCCTGAGAATACGACTTTGTGCTCTCTGTCTCAGTTCCTTCTTCATAAATCTGAGTTGTGCAGATATTGCAGATCTTCCAATTCTGAAATACAAAACTCTCCGAAAAATGGAAGCTTATTTTATAATTCAAATGGCTGCAAATTCAGCCTGACCTGAGCTCTTTCAGAAGAAAAAGTTAACTCGAACTGATCGTACTTAGTGTGACTATTCATGTTTTTAATGCAGAAACACTCATGAATTTGATTGCAGGTTGCTCTCCCAGATACTTCTGAACATGTTTAAAAAATACTATTTTGCAACCTCAACAATGCTATATAAACAATGTTAGAAATCAATAAGCAGCAGCCCTAACAATTAGGCGGTGACTGTATCAGCCCAGTCTAATTGTGTATACCCGGCATAAGACTTCCACCTCCTCCTGCCCTGCATTTTCCAGAACTTGTACATTTAGTTTAAAATGAGTGCCTAGATTAGGTGGGTACTATCTTGGTAAATATACCTTAATAACAAGCTTGATGGAAAGCAAATCTAACATAACTCTAAGGGAATTCAACCTGAGGTTCTCTGTTTATTTAAGGACAAATACAGCATATGGAAAATGATGTTTTCCATCAAAAAGCTTTTTCAACCAGAGGAAAAAAAGTGAATAGAAGTAGGTACATTTGAACAAATATGAGAATGATTCAAGCTGGGGCTGGGTTTAAAAATCATTTTCCTCTCAAATTTGGACAATGAAGTTCACTCCAATTCTGATTTAACCTTTCTCTTTTAAGCCTTCATCAATATTCTTTCATCTCATATTAAAAGCTTCTTTTATTTTTCCTTGTATGGGCCAGAAGGAATTTATACTGAGCCGATCCAAGTTACCGCACATCAGTCAACCTATAAGTGGGGCATAGGGGAAGTCTAAAGTGGTTCACAATGACCCGAGAATACACACACGGCATATGGCATTTTACAAGCCTGGGGACTCTGTGGCAATCAGCCTCTTCATCCAAAGAGTTGAGGGGTTAGTTTCGTAGTTAAAGAATGGGAAATTCCTAAATGCAGAGGCAGATGGAGGGAAAGAAAAAGTTTAAATAGAATAGGGAAGTACTCACAATTGAAAGCAAACAGCATCACAGGTAAACTCCTTTGTTCCCTAGCTAGAGAAATATATATATATATAAAATCAGATGTATTAGTCTGCTAGGATTCCATAACAAAATGTAAAGACTAGGAGGCTTAAACAACAGAAATTTACTTTCTCATGGTAAGCTGGCTGAAAGTTCAAGATCAACGTGCCAGGTAGTTTCTGGTGAGGCCTCTTTCTTCCTGGCCTATAGATCAGTACCCTTTTGCTATGTACTCACATATCTTCCTCTACATAAATGCACAGAGAGAAAGAGTCTGGAGTCTCTTCCTCTTCCTATAAGGATACCAGTCCCATGGGATTCAAATCCAACCCTCATGACCTAACTTAGCCCTAATTATCTCCTTATAGTCTCTATTTCAAAATAGAGCCACATTAGGGATTAAGCTTCAACATACAAATGGTATGGGGGAATTCAGTGTCCATCAACTGATAAGTGGATAAAGAAAATGGTATGTACACACACACACACACACACACACACACACACACACACACACACACCATGTAGTACTGCATAACCATAAAATGGAATGAAGTACTGTCTTTTGCAGTAACTTGGATGGAACTAGAGACCATTATCCCAAGTGAAGTGTCTCAAGAATGGAAAAACAAACACCACATGTTTTCACTTATAAGTGGGAGCTAAACAAGGGGTATATATGATCATAAAGTGATGTAACAGACTGTGAAAACTAAGAAGGGGGAGGGTGAGAAGGGAAAGGGGGGAGGGTGAGGTATAAACATCTACCTGTCGGGTTGAATGTATGCTATTCTAGTGACAGGTACACTAAAAGCTCTGACTTCAGCATTACACAATTCATCCATGGAACAAAAAACATTTTTGTCCTTTAAATCTATAGAAATAAAAAAATAAAGAAAAATGATAATCAAAATTATCCCTCACAAAGACAAAATACAAAGGCAAAGAAGTTTCTTTTTTTTTTTTTGAGTTTAAAGCAATAATACATTTATTGTGAGACATTGCTCTTTTCTTTTCTTTTTTTCTTTTTTTTCTTTTTTTTCTTTCTTTTTTCTTTTTTTTTCTTTTTTTCTTTTTATTTATTTCAGCATAATATAGGGGTACAGATGTTTAGGTTACGTGTGTTGCCCTTTCCCTCCTCCCCCTCTCAGTCCAAGTTTCAAATATGTTTCTTGAGGACTTTGGAACATTGAAGGATGAATCACTGAAAGAGTAACATGGAATAACCATAATCAATGCCTGCGTTTGAGTAAACCAGTAGTTTAAATAAAAATATTTAGAAAGAAATTTTTTTCAAGGTAATTGGGATCAGTTGAAATATACGTATAGTATGTATAATTGACTCCAATTTCACAGATCTCTCTCTCCATATGTGCATGTACACTATGTATGTATATACATAAAACAAATGGTATGTCCACTATTCAGTTTATCTTTTCTACACATCATTAATATATTAACTATCTAAACGTAATAAGCAGTATAGCAATATTTGTTTGGAAAATATACCTAACATTGTAATTTGATAACTTTTATAATAAATCTAAATGTGACTGATCACCAAGATTTAAGTTACAAAAGAAATAGGCGTAAGTAGAAACACAGTTTTTTACACAACTGTCTGTAGTACAAATTACATCATTCTGAATTCAACACATAGTGCTACTCTTTAATCTTTTCCAAGCATATAAAACTTTTGCCAGACATCCGAGTGAGAGATATACCTACCTGTTCCCCAGCATGCATTCTTTTTTTCTTCCTTTTAATAAAATGAACTTCCCACCCAGAGTTTAAATTGAACACATAGCCAGAGACTGCATTTCACCAGTTTTCTTGCAGTTATGAACAGTCACTTAAATGAGTTCAGGTCAGTTGGGGGTGGACAGAAATGATGTGTTCTACTTCCAAGCTTCGGCTTTAAAGCATTGTGTGTGAAGTCCTCCATTCTCTTTTTCTTGCTGTAGGCTGGAATTAAAATATGACTATACTCACTCTTAAAAGATACAGAAGTGGACCATGCTCTATGCAATGGTGAAATAATAACTGAACCCTTGATTAACTTCTTGGAGTGGTGCTGAAATATCAATCGTTTTTTGTAAGCTGCTAGAACTTTTTTTGTATCAACTTAGCTTTCACTTTACCTTATGTACTCTGTAAAATTCATCGCCATTTTCGTGCAAATATCCAAATGTTTGTACAGGGTAAACAAACCATGCCTGTATCCTTATGATTTAATTTTATAGTGAGTCCAGCATAAGATAAAATGCACAGTCTTTTGTAAAAATATTAATCTTAGAAATTAAACCCAAAGAGACACATACATACACACATACAAACATACTCCTATACATATGAAGAGAAATATAACAAATAAATTTAACTATTTTCACTCACATGAGAAAATACTATTATACTTTATTGAATATGTGTGATGATAATTTTTTTTCGGAGAACCCACCTATAAGACAACTTCAGTTTCTACGACCATGAGGCACAGGGCCTTAAATCCTTCACCAAAGGGTTTAAGAAAATCTAATTTATACATTTACTTCTGGAATAAGCTTTTTGAAATCCAAATTGTAATGATGTTTTAGAAATTATTTAATATTCATAAAGCATCTGAAAATAAGTACTTATGAAAATGAAAATCTTGGCACCCTCCAGAGGTACTATATTGACTCGAGTATTCAGTCTCTCCATTTTCATGTTCCTGTGAAATCCCTGATAATAGCGTAGTCAACACAGCCTTCTTCAATTATTGATGGACAACAGTGATGTACGCATGCTGAAACTTGATTAAACTACACTTAATAAAAACTTGAATCTCAATATCTCGGTTGAGTTAAAAAAGCATTGGATCATAAGGAGAAATTTTTTTCCATTTCATTAATCTTGTAGTAAATGGCCACTTCCTACGCATCTCATGCTACTGAATAAATTTGTACACTAGAAGGAAAAATAATAATTCATATAATGCTCATTTAGGTGAATATTCAATTTTATGTGCAGTCATGGTGCACTTTTAAAATTTATTTAATACTTTAAAAATAAGTTTCAACCATAATTTTGATTTCTTTTGTGGAGTCTAATCAAAGATCAAGAATATACTAGGTATCATGATTTTTTTAACATTTTTCTTTTTTATTGAAATATCATAGTTACATATATTTTTGGGGTATATGTGATGTTTTGATACATGTATATATAATCTGTAATAATCAAATCAAGATAATTAGGACATCTCATATCAAATATTTATCTTTTCTTTATTTTGAGAACATTAAGATTTCTCTTCTAGCTGTAGGTATCCTGAGTTAACAAGAACAAATAAAAAATATCCAGCATGGAAGAAAGTCTATAAAATTAACATATAATTTTACACAAACACAAATACACATATATATGCATATACACGTGTGTATTTATAGCTATAGATGCATGTGTAAGTATGTGCATATATACATACATATATGTGTACATTGCTCTTGCAATGCATAATATACAAATAATGTAAAAATAATACATAATAATATACAAATAGGTGTCTGTCTACATAGACATCTATTTGTATATTATTTAATGCATGGGCAATGAAACAGCATTGAAAGTACCAAAGAAAAATGTCATCATTAATCCTAAAATTCCAAGCAGGTTAAAAATGTTAAATATTGTGATAGAGTACTAACGACTTTATGTAGAATAAATAATTTTCATCTTCCAGAAGTTTTTCATTTTAGAGGGCTTTTAATTTTGATCCGGAAAAATTTTTTAAACTTGTTTATAATATAACATGATAACTGTTACCATACAGGTGAATACTGGGGGTTATGAAATTTTCAGTGAGAGACCCTTAACTATTTCTGGTGTGGGTAGTATTTCTAAAGTGGATAATGTTGAAATTGTCTTCAATTGCAAACAAGAGATAGCGAAACACACACACCAGATATTTCAACATATAAAAGAAATGTCTGTACTAAGATAGAGCAATCAGGGCTACATGTGGATTGGTATGTCTGCAGAGTACTGTGCAAATAAGATAAGGACCATTCTTCAAACCAGATGCCTTACTCACCCCCAGCATCTCTCAGTTTTCATCCTTCCAACAACATTTTTGATAACACGAACAGCCATCTTAACAGAGGAAAATTTCGTATTAAAATGAAAATAAAAAAATGAACCAAAAGCACTTGAAACTAATAACTAATATGATTTGGAGATGGGGGGAAATGAGATAAAGTTTTTCAGTAATAATTATTTTTTCCTCTTAACAGATATTTTACTTGTTGAATATTTCAAAACATGCATGAAGCTCTAACTGGGAGGGGACAAGGGCAACGTAACCTAAACATTTGTACCCCCATAATATACAGAAATAAAAAAATCAAAATTATTAAATAATAGTGACTAGTATGGATAGAGATATATATTTTTCACCTTGAAGAGGATATTTCGTATTCAAGAAAAATTATTAGTAAAATTATACATTTAAGAATTTCCTGTGATTTTTATTGTAGCTTCTTCTTCACACCTTGGTGTTTAAAACGTAATGACTTCTATGTATGTTTATGCTGAGAGTATTTGAAATCCACTAAGGTCCACACTACAAATATGAATACAACGTCCACTTTAAATTGCAAAGTATTTTTCTTAAACAGTTTTCCTCAAGTCTATTTTCTCATTTACTCGTCTAAATTTTACTTTCAGATTGTATTCTGGGGTATTGTCCCCTCACCCTAAAATTTTGGTTGCACTTTAAATACAATTTAAATTTTATATTTACAGATTGAATGTCATATGGCTGAGTATTATAACTGAAATAGTGTTTTTCAATTTAATTGCTCATATTTGTAAATATTATGTGTTTTGCAATTCAACCCACATATAGCAAATTGCCTTTTAATGGTCTACCTTACAAACAAGGGTAGTGTGTGCAGAGTTAGAGATTTTTAATGGCTTTTGCCTGTGGCATCTTTCTGCAAAGGATGAATTGCAGCTGCTGCCTAATTAAAAAGAAAAAGGGGGGGTGATTGCAGGTACCCATATTTTCTGTAAGCACAAAAGATTAAAAATGAATTATAAACATAATTTGTTCTTACTTTTGTTAAAACAACTACAAGCAATACTATGCATAAAAATAAAATGATTTAGTCAAATGTCAAAATAAGATCATGTGGAGGGAGGAATTCTTCGAGAGATTAAGTGGCCAGGTTGCTTGGACACACTTTGGTACATTCTACTACTTCTTTTTCTCTTTTTTAACTCTACTTCTGTCACAAGAGCAATACTTAATTATCAATTGATTACTCTGACCAATAAGGAGAAACAGTAATACCTGTATTCTAAAAGTCTTAGTGCAGATTTAAGCTTTAATAACTTCAGAAGAATAAACACTGTAACTTTTTTGTAAAAAAAGGAAATTTATTTAAATTATCTGAATATTCATTTAGTTTTATAAATTTTAAATAACAAAATTCTATTAATATAATTATTTTTGATAACTCAGATTGAAGATAGCAACATTGGCCAAAATATACAAATTTATATATATATATATTTTAAATCTGAAACTATCTGTTCTTATCTTTTACTCTTATAGACCTAGGTTCAAATCTTAATTCTGATTCTGTTTGTGGGAATTCAAGAAAAGAAGAGTTACTTCTGAGAAAATCTGAACCAAGGATGGGCTTTTTCTATTTTATTTGCTGTTGTATTTCCAATGACTAGAACACTATAAATCCACAGCAGAATTTCTTTTTGTTGGATGATCTATTTAATAGACTTTCTCTATATGCCTAGATTCCTTAATCTCTCAGCTGTTCAAAATACAAATAACTATTACTGAGGATATCACTTTTTAATAGTATGAGAAAACTGGCGAAAAATATAAAATCATGATGTCTTCTCCTATCCCATCATCAGAGAGTCAGCAGCACAGAGATTTATTTTTTTCACTGTTTCGGTTTATATCTCTCCACCTCTTACAAGGCAAGAGCATTTGTAAATATTTTCAGAATAAAAAAAATTGTCTTCTTTACAGGTTATTATGGAAAAATGGGGGGGAAGAGTGTTGACAAAATTCCTAACATGATGCCAGGTGCATCATAAGTTCTCAACAAAAATATTTCCCCATAAAATAGAGTTCCATACATACATCAGTCATTTGTCATTTAGAGATGCAAGATGTGATATTTGAGTTCATGAAATTGACACTCATTTCATAGATGAGGGAATTTGATATTAGAGAGGTTAATTAACTTGTCCTTGGGCACACAGCTTGGAGGGACAGATCCAAGACTGAAAATCAAGCTTAGACATTCTGGCATTGACTAACTGTAAAAGTTTGCAAAGGTTCACTTTCAATCTGTTGTTTATCAAATCAGAGGCATGAAACAATCATACAATGGCAGTGAACCACAATTAGACTGCTGAACTATTTCCTAGAGTCCTTTTTGAGCAGTAGTAGACTATAGGGTAACTTTTTATGAACTCATATTTAAAATATTAACATGGGAAGCTTAATATTTCCCAGCCTTATACATGTAAAAAGGTTTTCAATTTTTATCTTGTTTTCTCCCTTTTTCTTTTTCACTTCAGAGTCAAAGCTAAATGCAGTTGCTGATATGAAGAAACACATTTGCACAGAGGAGACTGGATTTAGGTTAAATCATAAGGTATTTCATCATCTCTTTACATCCTTTTAGAAGATTCCCTTTGGGCAGGATAACTATTTGTTATCAGGGGCTGTTCAGTGCATTGCAGGAGGTTTAGCAAGATCCCTGGCCTCTGCCTGCTAGAAGTCAGTAGCAACTCCCCATTTGGGACAGCAAAAATTATCTCCAAAAATAGTTGGCAAATGTTCCCTGGGGAACAAAATTGTGACAAAGTGCTTTAGATCATAAATCAAGACATAATACTACAATGACTTTCAAAATTTGGTCTATGTCAGAATCACCAGAAAGCACTTAGAAAAACGCCCTCATCTGGGGCCCACATTGGGAGATTCTGATTGAATAGGTCTGCTGAGGGTCCAGGCAATTACTTTTATACTAAATTTCCCAGGTGATTTGGGCACACACAGAGGACTGAGAAATGCCACCACCAAGAAGAGGGAACATGCAGCGCTTATACGAGGAACACACAAATAGACTCTCCATAGTGAGGGCATCACAGGAAGTCTTCCTTGGTTGCTCCACATTATGAAGGATGCCTGAGCCAGGGAGATATTTGTGTAACCAAAGGGGCCTGGGGACAATCGACACATACACTAATAAGGGCAGAGAGAAAAAGCTGCTAGGGCATCCACTCTCATGGAGCCCATTTCAGGCTGGGCCCAGTTTCATGATATATAGTCTTTTTTTTCTGAAAATGAGAGTTGCAACGGATGAGACACGATTTTACATTTGGGGCTTTTTTAGCTCTTCAGCTAACATAAAGACAGAGCGACATCGAGGTCTAGAGCACAATTCTCACTGTATTTGACTTCAGGCTCCAGTGCTCATTAGCTGCATAATCTTAGATAACTTACCTGATCTATTCTAAACCCCAGTTTTCTCATTTATGAAATGAGAAAAATAATAGTTATCTGTGGTAGACAGAGAAATTCCCCCCCAAAGACACCAGAATCCCTAGAATCTGTAAATATGTTACTTTATATGGTAAAAATGGTTTTGAAAATGTGAATAAATTAAGGGTCTTGAGATGGGGAGGTGATACTGGGTTGTTTGGGTGGGCCCATTGCAACCACAAGTGTCATATAAGAGGGAGAAGGAGGGAGATTGTATTGCAATAGAGGAGAACGTAAAGTAAAAACAGAAGGAGAGATTAGGATGATGTGGCCAGAAGCTGAGGAATGTTGGCAGCCTCTAGAAACTGAAAGAAGCATTTTATAGATAAAATGATTCTTATAGGGATAAAATCAGGATATTGGCAAAGATAGTTACTTTCTGGAGGCTTCAGGAAAGAATCTATTCCATGCTTCTTCCATTTTCTAAAAGCTTCCCATTTTATGGAAAAGGCACATGCACCTAAATGTTTATCTCAGTACAATTCACAATTGCAAATATATGAAATCAACCTATGTGCCCATCAACTGATGAGTGAATAAAGAAAAGTAGTACTCATGGAGTACTACTCAGCCATAAAAAGGAACTAAATAAAGTCTTTTGCAGCAACTTGAATGGAACTGGTGACCATTATTCTAAGTGAATTATCTCAGGAATAGAAAAACAAATGCCACATGTTCTCACTTATAAGTTGGAGCTAAATGAGGGGTATATATGGTCATAAAGTGGTGTAATGGACTAAGAAAGGGTGAGGTTGGGAGGGGTGAGGGACGAAATTCTGCGTACTGGGTACAATGCACACTATCCTGGTGACCAGTAGACTAAAAGCCCTGACTTCAGCATTATACATACAAGTCATCCACATAGCAAAAAAACACGTGCACCCCCTAAATCTATTGAAATAAAAAAAATAATGTTAGAAGGAATAAGATTTGGTGTTCAGTAGCACAGTAGGGTGACTATTGTTAATATTAATAATTATTATATATTTGAAAATAACTAAAAGAGTGGAACATTGGAATGTTCCCAACACAAAGAAATGATAAATTATCGAGATGATGGATATCCCAATTACCCTGATTTGATCATTACATTTGTATGCTTGTATCTAAATAACATATATAATCTATAAATATGTACAACTATTATGTAGCTATAAAAATTAAAAGTTAAAATAAAAAATAACTTTAGACTTCTGACTACCTGAACTATAAGAGAATAAATTTGTGTTGTTTTCGGCCATTAAGATTATGATAATTTGTTACAGCAGCAACAAGAACCAATATGTTATCTCACAGGGTTGCTGTGAGGATTACATGATTTAATCCATGTAAAGCATTGAGAAGAGTACCTGTCACACAGGAAATACCAGTAAGTGTTAACTCTTATTATCCATAATGTACTGTATGCCTCTAAATCACAACTTTTAAAGCAATTTATTGTTATTAACATATTTAATAGTTTAATACTTTAATAGTTTCTCAATAAACATGCTATTAATAATAACTTGCACAGAGGAACAGATAAAAGATACATGATACTATGCTACATGTCCCAGAGCTTCCAAGATTGGGAAAACTTTGATTCAACTACATTAAGCCCATTTTTCACTTAAATGCAGATAAAGTTTCCATGTGAAGGATTAGGAAGCTAGAATTCTAGGGTCACACATGTTTAAATTTACTTATGAAATCTACTATTTATAATGTTGGATTCCTAATTCCAAACAAGATTTAGTTCTCTATGTAGATTCTTATCAACTTTGCTTTAAAACGTGATTGGTTAAAAGTTATTTTTGAGAATAATGTCTATAAATTTGTACACATTATGTTTATCTTTCAAAAATAGAGACAATCATTTAAACAAATTGCATGCATAAATGGAAAACAAGATAAATAGCTTTTTACCTTCATCTTTTTATACAAAAGACACTTCTTGATGTGTGACAGTGAAATTATAGTCCTCTGTGGTTTCATAACATAGTTTGGTTAACATTTTTATAATATATTAAATTTTAAAACATTCTTACATACAGTATTTTATTAGCATCATATCTATGAGGTAGGTAAGAAATGTACCTACTATTATTCCCATTTTATAGATAAGAAAATGGAGGTAGGAGGATTTTAGTGATTTTTCTCACTACCTTCTTACTCAACAGTAGATAAAAACTTGTAAGTCAGATCTACTGACTCCTAATTCAGCATTTTTAATATTTTTTTTATAATTGGTCTGATTGTTCAGGACCAAGAGTGGGAGACACATTGGGATTACTTGTATAGACTTAGCTCAAGGAAACATGGATTAGCACAGAAGAGAATGCATGACTTCAGAAGCACAAACACCACAGTGTCCATCAAACTACTAGACAAGAAGAAGCTTCACAAAACACCAGGGAAGTTCTTGATATTCTGTCTGATGAAACACTGTGCTATCCATACCTTCTTGCCTTATTTATGTTCTTTATGCAGAGAATTTCAGGTGACATTTTTCTAGTGTTCTTTATCATGAGCTGCATATTTTTTCTGGCAACAATCAGAGAGCACTAATTGGCAATGGTTTGTCACCTCTGTCTTGTTCCAAGTACCCATGACAATCCACGGTGGCTCTGGCAATAGATGGCCTCTTTATCAGGGATCTAGTTTTATTATAACTCTAATGATGACCACTATACGGGGATGAAAACCATATAGGTCCGCTTTGCCTGCATGTAGCAGACACTGAAGATGAAAGCACACTTCCTTTACTCTGATCAGATGGTTACTGCATTACACTATCCTGCTGAATCATGATGCATAAAGATTTTCATTCTTATGTCAAGGGGAAATGAGATTTTATTTTGTTGTATAACATGTATTATTTGTCATTTTAGAAAATAATTTAGCAGTGCATTTTCAAAACTTTTTATATTTGATAAGTGAACTTTAAAAATGGTGTGAAATACTCTAAGTATTCTACGAGAGAGTCAAATTTAATATATAACCTTCCTGACTTTTTAATAACTATGTCATGTCTGCTGCTGGTAATTATCAAGTAAAGTGAAGACCTTTTTAACCTTCTTAGCATAATCATGGAAATACAGGGATATCTATGCCAACAGATCTATTATTTGGTCGTTCACACATTCACATTTTTAAAGGTAAACAGATGGAAGTTTGATTTTCCTTTTGTTGCTGTTGTTCTTACTTATTGGTTTGATCATAACAGTGTACCGTCAGAAGAATTGTTCATTTTTCAAAATAAAAATTAAATAATCATTGAGGGGATTTTCTTCGTTCATGAAGGATTACTGAATTCACTGTCATTATAAATTCACAAAATGAAAGGTATTATTTAAATAATTATGCACAGTCACACACATCAAGTGTGAGCAATTCAGAGTTTGCTCCCCTTCATTTCATCAACTATTACTGATTCTTCTCTGTTTCAAAATTATTCATTTGAAAATACAATACAAACACTAGATTCTTGATGCTAATGCCTGCTCTAGAAAATTCTGCCATCATTCTTTTCCTCTTATATTTTTAGCCCTCATTCCATTGCCTTCTTATTGTAATTTGAAGGAAAAAAAATCACACTTTGGTCTTACCTTTTTCTCAAAAACATACTTTCAACATCATTTGTAGAACTAAAGAGTAAAATCTTCAACTATGATGACAACCACTGACTGGTCCATATGAGTATCACTGATCATTACCTCATTCTTACATTTTGTTTAACAGTTAATTTTTGATTTTTCTTCAAAGAGAAAATATACTTGATATGTATTCAATTTTATGTTTTAGATTGGCCTTTGAGTGCTTTCCATATTTTCTGAGCATTTGAGATTTCTACCATAAAATGAGAAATTAATATCTTTTACCTGATGCATGCTTAGATTTTATAAAATCATCTCAAACTATACTTTGATACTGAGCTATGGTTTTACATGCTGAAAACTTTGAACCTCCTTTTATTACATACATGCATCAGAGGCAATGCAGCTCAGTAATTAAGAATAACATTGGGCAGATGGCTGTGCTCATAATATGTGCGTTGGTGATGTACTAACTGCATGATCTTGAGCAAATGACTTAAGATTTCTTTCAAAGGTAATATTTGTAGCTCAGAAGCAATATCTGCGGTTTAATTGAGCAAATATTACACTTTAAAACAGAAGCAAAAATATAACTCTAAATAAATGAATGTTGGTTTAAGTAAGGTTGGCTTAAGTGGAAACTAGATCTATGGAGTCTGGGTGTAAAATAATATGTGTAAATTTCCTGTTAAACTTCTCAATGTTTTAGAGTCCTAATTCACATAAAATACTTTAGACTATAAATGTCATCAATAATAATATAAAGAAATCAGGAGTTACTCTTCATTTCAATAAAGGTCTATAAAATTAACATTGGAACTGCTTTTATACGAGATATATCATTACATTCATGTATTTTTTTAAGAAACAATCTATATGGGTTGTTACCGCATAATTATTCCACTATCATGTTTGCAACCAAAAGGGGTCCAAAACATTTAATGAATTTTTGTAACTTGACATTTGAAATATAAACCAAACATTCTTTGGACTTGATGATATTCAATATTGTGACAAAAAAATTTTGGTATCTTAAAGTATATTTTGTCTCTTCTCTTTGCTAATGATTTCTTAGAGGGCTACTTTCCCATGGATGGCTGAAGATACACGAGTTACTCTGAGAATCTGCTGTACTGCAGACATACTGTGCCTTTTTGTCTTATTTTTATATTTAACATTAACATAATGCATTTCTGTGAGAAAGGATAGTTAATTTTTATCACTCCCCATAATGACTCAATATCAACACAAATTTAGCTAGATGTATCCATTGCTTATAAATTTTTGACTTTTTGAATTACAAGAAATTTTGCTTATTATCAGATCTGATTCCTTAATTCTGTGGATAGAAATACTGAAAGTTAAAGAATTCAATAGAATTTCCCAGATCCAAACCCTATTCTAAATTCATTGTAAGATTTAAATGCATAGTCAGTTTCTCATTTTTTTTCACCAATTTGGCTCCAATATTTTTACATGTTCCTCCAACCTAAATAATTCATTTCCTCTGGAGAATAATACTTAATTTCTGCTGTTTGAGTACATTGCAAGTTATCCATTTTGAAAATGGATTTACGAAAACTCCCTTCTCATCAAAAGTACTTAATGAATGCAGTTTTCTAAGTTACTTCAACACTAGCAGTCTAAAATTGACATCATCCAGATTTACTGTTGCACAGAAACAAGGGGAGGAAAGCCTCTAAATTTTAAAGTGCTGCTCTTGTAGATTTTAAAGATGCTGTCTCTGCTGCCAAGTAGTCAAGTAGTTTTAGATTTTGGATGATTTACCTCTGAGAATGGTGAGGATCAATAAGGGTTGAAGGAGTAAAGAATGAGTGAAATAAGGGAAAAAAAATCTGAAAGAAATATAGAAAAACAAAAGATCTGTGGTGTAAAAAAAATCGTGGCTGATAGAAGAGAGAGGCTTTAAATATCAAAGGATGAAAGACCTGTTCTTTGGATTAGAAAAAAAAAGACAAACACAAAAAGAGCAGCTCACATGTTTTCTTCACCTTTAAAAAAAAAAGAAAAAAGGATCCATGACATTTTCAGGCAGATTAGCAAGTGAATACATATCCCAAAGAATATCAGCATATTGGAGTCCTGATGGTGGAACCAGTAAATAAATACACAGTTGCCTCCAGTGAATGGTATGCAGCTGCCCACCAGTACTGAATTTTTTCTGTCCGTGCTCCCAAAAGCTTTCTCAAAAAGAACCATTTCAAAATTAGTGATATGCCACACATCCCTTAACAATGGGGATATGTTCTGAGAACTGCATCCTCAGGCAATTTCGGTTGGTGCAAACATTATGAAGTGTACTTGCAGAAACCTAGATAGCATATTCTACTACACACTTAAGTTAGATGGTACAGCGTGTTGTTCCTAGACAACAAATCTATACAGCATATTGCTGTATGAGATACTGTAGGCAATAGTAACACAATAGTAAATGTTTGTGTATCTAAGCATAGAAAAGGTACAGCAAAAATACAGTATAAAAGATGAAAAATGGTACAGCTATTTAGGGCACATAACATGAATGGAACTTACAGGACTGGAAGTTGCTCGGGGATAGTCAGCGAGCGAGTGATTAGTGAGTGTGAAGGTATAGGACATTACTGTACTCTACTGTAGACTTTATGAACGTTGTACATTTAGGCTACACTAAATTTATAAAAATATTTTTCTTCAATAATAAATTAATCTTAGCTTATTGTAAATTTTTTTACTATATAAACTTTTTAATTTTTTTACTTTTTGACTCTTTTCTAATAACACTTAGCTTAAAACACACATTGCACATCTGTACAAAAATATTTTCTTTTTTTATGTTCTTACTCCATAAGCCTTATTTTATTTTTAAGTTTTTACTTTTAAACTTTTGTTAAAAGTAAGACACGAACACACTCACTAGCCTAGTCCTACGCAGGGTCAGGATCATCAGTATCACTGTCTTCCACCTCCACGTCTGGTCCCACTGGTAAGTGTTCAGGGACAATTAACACACATGGAGCTGTTATCTGCTATCATAACAATACTTTCTTCTGGAATATCTTCTGAAGAAACTGCCCGAGGCTCTTTTACAGTTAACTTTTTTCTTTTATA
>CAUYSK010100986.1:0-54598 GCA_963575035.1 Avahi laniger
CCTGTAGTCCCAGCTATTTGGGAGGCTGAGGCAGTAGGATCGCTTGAGCCCAGGAGTTTGAGGTTGCTGTGAGCTAGGCTGACGCCACGGCACTCGCCCCAGGCAAGAAAGTGAGACTCTGTCTCAAAAAAAAAAAAAAAAGAAAAAAAAAGAAAAAAGTCTTCTGACACTCTTAGGAAAATTAAAACCTGCTTCTAGGACAGGGGTGGGGAAACTGTGGCCTTAAGGCTACATGTGGCCTTCTGGGTCCTTAAGTATAGCCTTTTGACTGAATCCAAAGTTTTCAGAACAAACTCTTATACTTTTATTAATATATTTTTGCTCATCTTTTATGTTTTTATTTTTAGAATGAATGTATTTAAAATACCAAAGAATAAAGTAAGTTTCAATGAAATAATCCTTCAAGATTGACGGGCACAATTAGAACATGAGTAAGCCATGAGAGCTAAAGTGACAGCTGCTATGTTCATGATTTAATTCTAACTTCCCCCGCCTGACTAGCACCACTACCGCAGGAGGCTGGTTGGTGAGAGTTTATGGCGGTGGAGTATACCAATCTGTTTAGCTTTTGACAACAGTACACTGTGTTTCTGTTTGAAGTGGAATTTGTAAATAGTTGCACAGCTCGACAGTATTTTTTAATTCTGTCTGCTTAACAGCCCATCATGTCAAAGAAGACCAAGAGAATGCTGAAAGAAGAAAACAGACTTTTTAATGAGGATTGAAAATTGCAATATTATCTTGTTTCTGCTAAAGATCAGGTGATTTGCTTGCTTTGTGATACTGCAACCTTAAAGAAATTCAGTGCTCATCAGTGTTATAACACCCATAAGGACCACAACTATTTTAAACAAGAGGTAGAGGCACAAAAAATTGTATTGCAGAAATTAAAACATGAAAAACAGAAGCAAAGACAATTCTTTCAAGCGGCAATAAGAACTGGAAATAATGCCACCGAAGCATCTTATAAAGTAGCCTATAGACTTGGGAAAAGAGGGGAGGCATTCAGTGATGTAGAAATTGTGAAAGAATGCATTATCGAAGTTTAGGATGCTTAGATCCTGATAACATTTCAAAGTACAAACATCTGCCTCTTTCAAGGCTAACCATAACCAAACAGCAGCATTATTCAATTGCTTTGGATGAATCAACTAATACTATTGACTGGGCGCAGGTTTTATACTTCATTTGGGTCATAACAGATGATTTTCTTTGCTACGAAGAATTACTTGCTTTGGGCACTCTTGCAAACAGAACATGGGGAATAGATATCTTCAAACAACTCTTAAGATAAATGTCGTGAAATTGGACTGAATTTCATAAATTTAGTAGGTGTAGGTACAGATGGTGCACCTTCCATCACAGGAAAACATGAAGGGTTTACTGCACAGATAAAAAAAAAAAAAGTATTAACAGATCCAGATGCTCTCATGTCTTTTCATTGTATCTTGCGTCAGCAAAATCTCTGCGCTAAAGCTACTATTTTAAGTGGCACTTTGCAACAAGTTGTAAGTATTGTTAACTATATTCCTGCAAGTGCACCAAGGCATCATCAGTTTTATAACCTGCTGAAGTTGAACAATGAAGCATTCAGAGTGGATTTGCCACATCATTCTAAAGTACATTGCCTATTGCAGGGACAGGCATTAGCCAAAATTTTATCTCTGCAAGTACAAATATTTCAACAGAACAGCAATCAGCAATGTGAATTATTGAAAGAAGATTTCTGTAGGAATGCAGCATTTCTGTGTCATATCATGCCAAATCAAAATGTCTTGAATATTTCTTTGCAGGGTAAAACTAAGTCTATATATGATATATGGCAAAAATTCCAAGCATTTCAAAAACAGCTTTTTTCAAAACTCTTCTTCGAAAGCGAATTTCAGATGAACATCTTCCCCAGTTAGCAAAGATCATTGATGAGCAATGTGATGATATATGCAAATCATTTGAAGAATACACAGCTGTTACAGATCTATTAATTGGAGAATACAATGAAAGGTTCACTGACTTTGAGAATCATGACATCACATCCAAATTAGCATTTCAGCCTCATGTAGTCAATATCACCAAGGTACCCGTAAAACTACCGATGGAATTGATTGAGCTTTCAGTAGATGAGATTTTAAAGTCATTGTTTGATGCTAAGAAAGATCCAATTGAAATATGGAAAAATGCAGTAGAATACCCACACCTTTGGCAACATGCCCAAAAAATGCTTTCTTGCTTTTCAACCACTTATTGCTACGAATCTGCATTCTCCTACCTAACCCAAATCAAGATGCTCTTAGGTCACAAATAACTGTAACCCATCTAGAGGATCAGCTGAAACTGCAGACCTCTGTGCTGCAAGCAAATATTCAAATGCTTTCCAACAAAAAACAGTACAACAAAATCATTAAAAGGTTAGTTAACTTTAAAATTAACAAATAGTTTTCATTTTTTGAAATTATTAAATACATAGTAGTAAGATTTTTACAAAATAATATACATCTTTAAGTATATCTAATTGAAGTTTCTTGAATGCGGCCTTATTTGATCACAGCTAAATTAATGCAGCCCTCCAACGTGAAAAGGTCTCCTACCCCTGGGGACCTAAGAGTATAGTTAAAGAGTTTTTCTAAAATTTTGTGGATCAATCTACAAAGAAAAAAGTATAGAAAGTATGGAAAAAATTTTAAAAAATACAGACCACATTTTCTCTTGTAAAACTTACTACTGAAGTTTCTGAAAGTAATTCAATAAGTAATATATGTTTCATATCTAATTTTTTAAATCTAGGTAATTTTTTGTGTTTTGACTATCAGGTAGTGTCTATAGTTTAGTCATAATGGAATCATCAGCTTCAAAATCAAAGAACTAGATAATCCCTTGACATTCACAAATTTAGCATTTGTAGTTCAACATATGTTTGCCAGGATCTTAGAGTAGGATTCTAATCAACTGTCTAGCATCCAGTGTTTTATTGTTATCTACAGCTTATCAAATATGCATTTGCTTTTCTGGAATAATGAAACTTTTTTTTTTTAAGAAAAAGAACCTTTAAATGAGGGGAGAAAACTATTAATATAATACTGATTAAGTTTAGAGATACATGTAAAAGGAAGGACTCTCATATAAAATTTAGGATAAAACAGAAATTTTTGCATGTTCATACTTAGGAATTTAAGGCTTTATGAGGATCTCAAAGCTGTCTTTTGGAATTCCAAAATAGTAACAACTCCCATTTCATCACTAAACATAGAAAACTAAAAGTCTTGAAAAATTTCTATCTAATAAGTGATTATTTTTGTTGGATTTAGTAGCGCATGCCTGTCATGCCAGCTACCCTGGAGACTGAGGCAGGAGGGTCGCTTGTGCTCAAGAGTTTGAGGCCAGCCTAGGCAATAT
Organism: Avahi laniger; assembly: GCA_963575035.1. Classification (NCBI taxonomy): domain Eukaryota; kingdom Metazoa; phylum Chordata; class Mammalia; order Primates; family Indriidae; genus Avahi; species Avahi laniger. The sequence goes on from CAUYSK010100986.1 coordinate 3,391, forward strand.
AGTGAGACCTAGTCTTTAAAAAATGATTATTTTATTTTTGTATCGTTTTTTAAACAAAGAACTTCTGTCTGTTGTTTGTTAGATTCAATCAACTTCTTTGTACAGTTTTATCACTATACTTCTTTTTCCCCATTAATTGGTAGAAGACTAAAAACAAATCTGTGTTGTATAAATTATGGCATGCAGTTAATGTTTACTCTGTTTTCTTCTTTACTACCTAATTTTTGTCTTGGTTTCTTTTTTACATCCCTCTTTTTTTTTTTTTTTTTTTTTTTTGAGGCAGAGTCTCACTCGCTTGCCTGGGGTGAGTGCCGTGGCGTCAGCCTAGCTCACAGCAACCTCAAACTCCTGGGCTCAAGCAATCCTTCTGCCTCAGCCTCCCGAGTAGCTGGGACTACAGACATGTGCCACCATGCCCGGCTAATTTTTTCTATATATTTTTAGTTATCCAAATCATTTCTTTCTATTTTTTAGTAGAGACGGGGTCTCGCTCTTGCTTAGGCTGATCTCGAACTCCTGACTTTGAGCGATTCACCCACCTCAGCCTCCCAGAGTGCTAGGATTACAGGCGTGAGCCACCGCACCCGGCCTGGCAATCTGTTTTTTTAACAAGACCTCCCAGGTGAGATTCTCATGCATGCTAAAGTGGAGAACCACTGTCTGAATCTAATTTTGCTTCTAAGTATTTCTATTTCTTTTTGTGACTAATTATTGCCAAGCAGCCAGGTAGAACTGATCGTGGTCTAGAGCTGTGGTTTCCAGGCTTGACTGCTATCAGAATCAGATAAAAACATTTAAAGTTTGCTGAAATCTGGGTGCCACTCCCAGAAATTCTTATCTAATTGGTCTGAGGTGTGGCCTAAGCATTGGGATTTCTAAAACTTCCATTAACAAAAATAAATAAGGAAGGAGAGCAAGCTAGGGAGAGGCACACTCTGGTTTAGAACAGTGGTTCCCAAACTTGAGTATGAATCAAAATCTCATCTGGAGAGTTGGTGACAAGGAAGATTGCTGGATCCCACTCTCAGAGTTTCTGATTCAGTAGGTCTGAGGTGGGGCCCAAGAATTTGCATCCCTAGTAAGTTTCCAAGTGATACTGATTTAGCTGATCTGGAGATCACAGTACGAGAACTGCTGGTCTACAGGTTAAATATTTACTCTCAGGGGAGTGGTGAATTGAACCAATAATTTCAGTCAGAGAGCTTCCATTCCTGCCGCCAGGCCTAGGTGAGGATCTCTGCCAGAACATCCTGGTAATGCCTTTTTGGTGACCGCCATCTCCGTGCAAGAGAGACTTGATCTAGAAACACATGTGGCTGTGCAGTGCTTCTCAAACTTTAGTGAACAGATCACCCAGGAGTCTTGCTAATGTAAGTGCATCAAGTGCTGGGCCCAGGGGTCTGCATTTCTCACAAGCTCCGTGATAAAGCTGACGCTGCTGGTTTATGGATCACGCTGGGTAGCAAGGCACATGGGAGAGTGTTTCTTAAATTTGCCTGATGATCTGAACCACCTGTGGTACTTTCACCACAGATTTTTGGCTTTACCTGAGACCTACTGAATCAAAATGTCCAGGAGAAACAGCCTATATCTGCATCTTTCTTAAGTTACTTATTAATTTATTCAACAAATATTTATTGAACATCCACTTTGTGCCAGGCTCTGTGCTAGATGTAAACAAGGTGGATACACAGTCTCTGATCTCAGGGGGGCTTACATTTTAGTCAGAGAAACAAACAATAAACAAGTTCAAAGGACAAAAAAAGTTAACCTATAATAGTGACAACTACCCAAAAGTCCACAGACGAGGGTCATGTGTCTGAGTTCTAGAAGGGGTGAAGCTACATTGTATGAGTATTCAAAGAAAGACCTTCAAATGAGGGGTCATCTTGGTGGCAGCTTGGTTATAGGAAGATCTTAGAAAAGACTCTGAGAAAGGACTAAGCTCAGCTGATTGCCTACAGTTAGGGGTAGGGTAGGGGTCAAAGTTAGAGACACTGAGTACTCTCCTGATTTTAATACTTCCTCCCATTTGGGGAGCATTTCTAAACTCTTTCTTACCAAATGTCAGAGAATCAAGTCCTACTCATTGTGAAAACACCATCAATCACCCCATCATTGGTCCCTAGTGGAAGAATGTAGAAGCTGTTATGCTGTCTCCTGATGGCCAATGAAAAGAAATTATCTTCAAAATTTATAGGAATAAAATTACGGTGATTTCCTGCTAATTATTTAATTGTGCAAAAGTGATCTCATATGCAGTCAGAAAGTAACAAAAAAGATCAAAAAATTATATTCTACTTAGAGAATGTTTCTACAACTTTGAGGTTTGTGTAGCGTAATAAGTCCTTTTTGGAGGGTTTGTGTGATTTCCCAGAAAGCCTAAATGCATTATGAAAAGGAGCAAGAAAAATTTAAAAAGAGTCAAGAATAAAACAAAACAAAACGAAAAAACCAAGAAAGGGATAAATGGGTGTTTCTGGCGGAGGAAGTGAGCTGAAGTGTTTTTAACATTAAGTTACAAATTTGTTTTATGGCTGCTATTTACATAGATAATAATTTTAAGAGCTTACTTTTTCTATATATGCTGCATTTAAAACTACCTAAATGGCAAAAGAAAAATAAATAAGATGAAATCTTTGGGCAGAGGCAGCTTTCACCTGTATCATTTTTTTTCCAAGCTGTGAGCACTCTTTAATTACGAGTTTAAAAAAAAACATTAAGATTGGTAACATATGTTGCTGTCAGCATGTATTTAGCACCTGCAGAAACGAACATGAAAAGTGTGACAGCGCATAGGTGGGACACCCACTGCGTCGACTGTGAACACTGTCAACAATTTTACTTTGTTAATCTTTTCTTATTAAAAAAAATCCAAGAAAAGAATTTAATAGTGCAGGTGTTCAGAGCATTGAGGCAAGATAATATAATGAAGGGGAAGGTTATAAACCTTTGACATGAGAGCCAGGGTCCGGATCTGTAAATCTTTAAGTGTTGCCTCTCACACACTTCCCTCTACTTTTCTTTTAAGAAAATCCTGCCTGCGCGTCGGACTTGGCAGGCTTGGTTGTCCTGAAAAGCGCTGCCCCTTAGAGGTAAGAGTGAGAAGTAGCTCAGGTTCACTTAATGCAGATCAGCGAACAGATATGGCCAGACTGCGCCTGAGACAATATTTTCCAGAGGGTGAAGATGGAGGTGTTTCTCTTGTACCTGATTTTCTAACAATGAAATCACAATAACTGTGGTAAGAGGTCCTATATGTGCTTATTCCACAGCAAAGTTTCCATGAGTATAGGTTCTTTCTGTCTTTTGAACTCTGGTCACTCTTATTTTGGAGTAGAGCCTTTTTTTATTTAGTTAATAGCATTCTTCACAATACAGTGCTAGTCAGAAAGCAGGCCTTTGGAAAATATTTACTGAGGGTTTCACAGGCCATTATGTCACCTGATACCCATCACAAGCCTGCTAAGTAGATTTTCTTCTACCGATTTTATAGATGCAGAAACAGGCTTAGCGAGACCAAGAAACGAGACCAAGAAACATAACCAAGCATGCACAGCTAGCAGATGTCAGAGCTGAAATCTAAACTCAGGGATGTCTGACTTGAAAGCTTTGCAGATGCAGCAGGGCCAGCTCATTAGCAGCACTGACAGACTTAAAGGCTGCACGACAGTCTGAGGACCCAGTGTCCTGTAAGTACCCCAGTCACCCTGCACTTTGTATTCAGCCCACTTCATATTGCTGTAGTCTGACTGAGAAAGGCACATGCTAGACTTAATGTTGGGTATGTGCTTCTTACATTTTCACCCCTGCTACTAAGTGCGGGTGTATCTTGATTTACATTGTCCACCATTGAGAGGTGTCTGCAGTAGCTCCCTGGGGAAGCATTTACTGAATGCAGAGAGCTGGTCCCTCACCCCGGGTGCAGGAGTAGCCAATGTAAACTGTGGGATCCCGGGTAAAACCAGCCCTATGTGCCAGAAGTCATTTGAGCCCCCTCACCCACAGGAGTCTTCCTAAAACCCTGACACCCCAAAGTTAAGAGCATCCCCTCTCCAGCTTCTCAGAAGCTGTCTTTCCAACAGATGCTGCAGCTGCTATGCCGTCTTCTCTGATCTTGTTTGTTCCACTGCAGAATGCAAGTCTGGCAAGTTGCTTTCCATGGTCTCCCATTGTTGATTATTCGCTTTCCTAATTCTTATAAACCAGATCCCTCTAAATGAGAGGGAAATACTTTTAATTAGAAGAGACATTTTCCCCCCAAATGAATCTTCCAAGATTAAATACAAACACAGGTAGATGTGTTAATTCCTACTTTGGAAAACTTTGAAGTCAACTTGTTTTCACAGTGCATTCCCCATCCTCACACCCCTTACGTCGTCGTTGTTACTGTTAATCCTCTTTCTGGCAGGTTGTAGAAAGAAGTTCATAAGCCCAAATATTCCACTGACACAACATAGAAAGATTTAGGTTAAGTTTAAGTTCAGCCAGGTTTGTGTTTCTCTCAGACCCAGGCAAAGGCTCTTGATTGAGTCACGGCTCTGGCTGCTTGGTGTGGGAACTGTTTGCATTTCTCACAACTGAGAGAAGACCCTGGAAATGACACATTTTACACCTCTTAGATGAGACTCAGGAGCTAGAAAGCACTTCACTCCCATCCCTCTGGGACGAAGAATCTGTTTGCAGTAATCACTGGCAGTGTTGACAGAATGTTCAAAACCATCTGCTCAAGGGCAAGTGTTAACTCTATCAAATCCTAATATTTTAAGCACACTGATCCCTAGGCCCAGGAGACTCCTGATGGAGCTCTCCGTGGGCTGTGTGTCAGCCTGCCATCGGTTATTATACCACTGCAGAAGCCAGAGCCCAGTGGGGAGAGGCCGTTAGAATGAGAAATGCAGCTACAGAATGCACTTCGTTCAGGTCTTATTCGTTATGATGAATTCGAGGCTTTCTGGTTTTTTTTAATACAAGAATTTCTGTGTAATATATGCATACTTTGCCTTTAAATTTATTGTTTGTAAATAGGCTTCTTGATTTGTTAGAATCCAATGCATACCATCTTCAGGATGGGCTTGTATAAATTCACACAGACTTACTGTGAACACATAATTATGTATAAATAGGAACATAGACAGGGATATATCACCAGACTAGAATATTTTGCCAAAATTATTTAATGACAATAAAAATTCAGCTGGGTGATTTTTGATACATTATTCTCACAATAACAGCCAGTCATCAAGTTGTTTAAACTGGTCAGAATAGTTATTTACTGTTACTATGCTTAATATAATTTGCTAGCACAATTGCTCCAAAATGTTTCAGAGTTAAAAGCATATAGAACAATTGCAGGGTAAAGCATGTAGCAGTAGAAAACGTTACAAAGCACAGTGAGCTAAAAACATTGCCTTTTCAAAGGAAGCCAGTTTAAATCTTCAAGGACAGGTTTGAGCCATTTCCCCAGGAAGGTCCTCACAGGAAAAGATGCGCCAGCCTGAACCGTCCCTGAGAACATCTCTCTGCTTCCCCATCCTTGTCAAAGACATTTCAGGAAAGCTGATGTTATCTGTCATAGTGGACTGCAGGAGTTAAAGGAAATAATAAGAAACCTAACACTGAGAGCAAGTTCTCAGCCACAAACTCCTAAAAGTTGAAATATGACATTTTAATTTTTAATTTTTTGTTTCTATTTTGTGTGTGTGTGTGTGTGTGTGTTTCATCCTATGCTACTTACTGTGTCAGGCCATTGTAGGTACTCTATAAATAATGTTAAATAAATGAATGTAGGGTTTGCTCTACTATGACATTAGTATTATCTGGATTTATGTCCCAGATATACAGAAAATAATTGGGATAATTCTGTGGTTATGGTCACCACCAGCAGCATCAATACCATCCCCTCCATAATAGTCACTGGGTGTATGCTGCCCAGGGCCAGGCACTTTTAACACCTTTTCTCATTATCTAGCTACATCAGGTACATTAAGTAGGTCCTATTATTATTATAAACCCCATTCAGAGATGAAGAAACTGAGTAGAGAGCTAAATGGCTTGGCCAAAGTCACATAGCTAGTAAGTAGTAGAGCCCAGACTTGAATCTAGGCAGAAGGCTCCAAAACTCATTCATTCAACATAATGCTGAAGCACCTCTAAAACAGAACTATTTAATATTTACAGAACTCTTGGAGGCCAAAGAACTTAGACAGAGCTGCATATTTTCTTGCAGAGTCCCATTAAATGCTATCCATTCATTTACTAGTGAGACATTTATTGAGTGCCAAGCACTGTGCTAACCAGAGATGATATGCAGATTGGCCTCATGGCCTTGAGCAGTGGTTGTTAACTTTTAAAAGTTACACATACTTTTGAAAATCTGAAAAATTTATAAAACTCCATCCCAGAAAAATGCACAATATTGCGTGCTTTTGCAGGGGTTTTTTTGTGTGTGTGTTTGGGCGGGGAGTGCTGTGAACTACATGTATAAAACTTCTGGGAGAGGCTGCCATGTAATGAAACATGGCAAAACCTATATAGACGTTTAATAAAATTTCTAGGATAGTACGAAGAGAGGGTTTGGTAACTGCTTGGAGAGGTCAGGAAAATGAATCTCGGGCTTCTATGCACCAAACCATTAAACTAAAATCTACCTACGTGGTCCCATCTCACCTGGCATTTAAGAGCTCTACGTTTTAATTATTCCATCTAAAGATGACCTTCAAGACTTCTCCTCTGACAGGTTCTGAAGCTGATTTCCATCAGAGGATGTTTCTATCATTTTGTGTTTATCTCTGCCATCCAGTGAACATTGTGTATTACTCTCCTTATTCAAAGTTTTGTTGCTGTTCCCCTTTTAACACTGACTCTATGTCCGTGTCTTTCTGTGTGTGTGCGTGTGTATGTACAGAGAGGAGAGAGAGAGAGAAAGAGACAGGAAGAGACACTTAGTGAACATGTAAGCACACAGATTCACTCATAATTAGGAGTCCTGGTTAGTAGACACTCTAGGATTATCTGGACCTCTTGGATCAGTTGCTCAAGGTTTCTGAGCTTCTATTTCCTCATCTGGACAAGAATACCTAACTCTTGGACTTATCATAAAGATTAAGATAATGTTTTAAAAAAAGTGTCAGTGTTTTTATTGGGCACATCTTAAATATCTTAAATGCTCAATGAATATTAATTCCCTTCTCTGTTCTCTTCCCCTCATCTTTTTTTTTTTGGTATGCTATTTGTGAGAGGCAACAAGGTTAGAAACCTTGGTCCACAGGGAAGAAAAGGAAAAGTAATGACATATTCATATAAAACTTCTTGGAGAATGGTTCCCTGAAAATTGACTTGGATTCATGTCTCAATATGTGCCTTTCATGTTGGCATTACTTGAGATGAGTTTCCCTCCCAAAAAATTTCTATAATTAAAATAACTAGACTGGCATAATAGTTTGCTATTTAAAGATTTTTAAAGAATGATTTTATTTTATGCCTGTATCTTGAAGGTCAGCTTTTTTTTTTTTTTTTTTTTTGGATTCTCCTGAAATGTGTAAAGAGTTTTGCAGTGGAGTCCTCCTCCTCAATGTGCTACCATGTATTCCTTCAAATACCTACGTGGTATTGAAAATGAAGCACTGTCCTAGGTGCTGAAAGGGCTGTCAGAAATTAAAAGAGCTCTAGACTCAAGACAAGACTAGGTAACAACGAGTGATAATTTTTATATGTACATGTGTGTGCAGGCAATAATTGTTCTAAAGAATATCCTGTACATATGACAATGGAATTTAGAAATGATTTGCAAGAGTATATCCTAAAATTCTACCTTTAAAAATTAAAGAAGATAATTAATATAAAACATGTATTAATTGCTAATAAACTGTAAAGCCCATATTATGCAAAGGACTATCATTATCTTAACTTCCAGGATGATCCTCAGGGATAAAATAAAGATTTTTATAATGTATGAGTGATTTTGTTCTTTGCTTATTTACAACATTAATGATAAAGAAGTTTAATATGTTCTGTAAACAGTGACTTCCAAAAATACAGAGCATTCAACTTTTTCTACATGACTAGTTTTTATTAAAAGGTCTTCAGAGGAGCGTTAATTTGTTTTCTGCCCTATTCACTCAATATGTGCTAATCTTTCTATTGGACAGGAATTCTCTTCTTTCAAGAATCCTGACTCTTGGTCATTTGTATTTACTTGAATGGCAGGAAGCTAGAGATAGCATGCACCTATGCAGGATGGTGGGGGAAGAGAGTAAGTCTCTGATGCTTAGACAGAAAAAAATACTGCGTGTTCCCTGATATGGTCAGGTCAAGGCCTAATATAGATGAATGACTTTACCCTTTGGGAAATGAGGATACAATATGAGACTTGCCAGCAGGGTTGTGTATCTTGGTGGACCTTGATCACAGAGGCAACAAATATCCAAAAAGGGCAAATAGAAGATTGAAATGTGTGTTCCATTTTTCTGCAGGCTGTACTGGAAGAGGGGAAACGGCTTAAGTTCCCCTTGGGAATAAGTGTCTTCCTCACTCTGTGCAGACATTTGGGAAGTATCGCAAGCTGTGAGCTTCTCCGAGCACATCTCATCTCCTGCTTTTGCCTTGCTGAGCCCCTTTCCTCTGTTGCTCCATCCTTCCAGCTGCTTCTGTGGACTCCTCTGTCATGTCTCATCCCCCAGGGCTGCTCAAATGTGATTCCCCCAGCCTCCCTTCCTCTCCAGCTGCATCTGTTCACCTCCCCTGCTGATCGATCCACTTCTTTAGCTCAGGGACAGCAAGAGGAAATGATTCCAGCAGCTAAACAGCTTTTATGCAGAGAGAATATTTAAATATCCTCAGTTTGCATGATTCCCTTTCACCTCATGCTATGCTCAGGGGTTAATGGAGACAGTTGGGGCTTCTCTCTGTTGGTAGAGACCAGAAGACTTTTAGAAATGAAGGCCAAAATCTTGCAACACACCCTCCCACACACAAATGTCATACTTTCATGTAGGAGAGTAGAAATCTTTTTCTTCGTCAAATTCATTGTTTTTAGATAGTGGTGCCACTTCCTAATTCCCCCCTCAACTCTGGACAAGACTCCTGCCAAATTAGAAGCTGTTATTAATATTCATCATTTTTAGTAGATGAAATTTTAAAATGAGCATTGTATTTTAAATGTTTATATCACTAAAATTGCCTTTTGATATGTAAAGTATAATTTTTATGGTACTATTTAGTGGATATTTAATTTTTTTACTTTTTTTTGAAATAAGTTTGTTTGTGCAAATTTAAGCTGTGAGACATGGTGCAAAATAACCTGCCAGGCATGGTTGCTGTGAAGATTAAATGTAGTGACAATGACAGTGTAGCACAGTGTCTGATCCATAATGCTCAATAAATACTAATTTACATATATATGCATATCTATATACGTATCTGTATGAATGTATATCCTCCATGCACCTGTCCAATATGTATATTTATCTTTTAATTAAGTACATAGTATGATCATATGTTGCTATGCCAGTTTACTTATTTATCTCCTTACTCTTGGACATTTACCTTATTTTCATTTTTCTTTCTTTTGCTCCTTTCCCTTCCTTGCTTTATTCCTTGCTCTCTTCCTTTCTCTCTTTTCATTTTAAAATTTCTCTCTTGATTTTCTTCCTTTCTTTTGTCCTTTATGCATCCTTTCTTCCTTTATTTTTTCCTTTTTTCATTATTCTGACAAGTACTAACAAATCTTGTGTACATTTTTCTTTATTTTTGTAATTTTCTGTTGTAATACAATCTCCCCAAATAAAATTCCTAGGTCAAGGGTCTGAACAATGCTTGTCTAGATTGTTTTCTTCAATGTTGAACCATATTTTTGTAGTAATGTATATTCTTACATATGCTAGGATCCCCACAGTCCTGTCGACATTAGATTTTCTTATTTTTGTTTATTTTTGCATGTGCAATAAGTGCTTAATGACACTTTTTTAAAGTCTTTTGTTCTGTTAGCAAGGCTATAATTTTTCCATTTGATAATTTCATATTTAAATTGTCCTACATGTAAACTGTCTATCTTCTTACACATCTTATACTCAGTAAAATCTGGATAATGATATACATACTCCTTTCACAGTATTACATATTTTGAGTAGCAACTCAACCAGTAAATATTAGTTTAGTGACTATTTTGTGCTAAGTATTGTTCTAGAAATAATAGAGAAGAAAGAATACAGTGATTAATGACATGATCCCTTGCTTCAAGGAGGTTTGAGAAGTTTGTCTGGTAAAAGATGACAGGTATATAAACAAAGTGCATTATAGCATAACAGGTGTTGTGGCAGAAATATGTATAGAGTTCAATGAAGCCACATTGGAAGTGTAATAATTAATCAAACTAGGGAATAAAGAATACCTTTATTATGGAGGATCATAGAGGAAACATTTATCAGTTACATTTGTCACGTGTTTTCTTTCTGATTCTCTTGGGTCTGTGTCTCTTTTGACTGTTCACCAACGCAGCTCATTGCTTTTATTTGTCTGTAATATCACGGGCTTCTATGACTCAGCGGTATATAACAACATAAATGTATGTAGTACTGCATCAAAATATTAATACATATTGCTATGATGTGCTTTATGGGGGGCTTAAGGTGAAACTGAATATAATTAATGCCAAAAGAGACATAGTCATCCACACTTTGTTAGTTTGAGTGTACGATTAGTGACCATGCACAGTCTGAAGTTTGAAGGTGACCTCTCATGTCCACCCATGACAGCTCTCACATACCTCTGCCAGAAAGTGCATGGAATGGCCTCACTGGAGAGTGTCCTAGAAAGGATAGTGAACTCTGAAATGTTCCTGTCCCTTGCTGCTGAAGATTCATCAAACTCTATAAACCCTGATCTTGCTGGTACCAAGATCTTAGGCTGTTTCTGAATGATGGTAATGCAGAAAGTTCCTTGGAGTTCCTTTCTTCCATGGAGAAGAGAGTTTATCTAGATTTATCTTCTGCTAGCTTTAACAGTTCATTTTGGAGGCGGACCTATCATAAGTACTCAAGGACTACTTCAATGCTTGGCTGGTTGGTTGGAATTAGAGCCCATGAAAATTCTCATTTTTTCCTCCTTTGAAGACCTAGCTTCTCTTCCCATCTTTCTGCTTCTCTTCCTTCCGTGCTTTCTTTTCACAAATGTGATTATCTTAGTCTATGAGCTGCTTGAGGGCAGGAATATTGTTCTGTTCGTCTTTGCATCCCATATGTTTAGCACCAGTGCTGGCACACGGTGGGCCTTCAACGGATGTTCACTATATGAATGAAACACATCCTCCCTGTCTTTGCGATCATCCTAAATAAGACCCTAAGTAAGACATCTTTATGTACCCACATTCCCAACTCCTGACCCCACTCCATGTGAGAGAATCGCTTTGACGCCAGGTGTCTGTATATCCACTAGAGGGCACTGTTTTGTCAGAGGCTGTTGAAGCCTTTTCTTCAATATCAAGATAGACACCTTCACTTCATGGTCCATTTCTAGCTTCAAGTTCTTAATATTTGTTAATGAATGACTCTGAGTTTTCCATCACAACCATGGTTGCAAATATATAATCACAATAGTAAATTGTGATTTAAAACAATTGTAATAATGTTAGATTCAAGCTAATACTTATTAACTGATATGACAAATACATATTTAATAACAACAAAAGGGAACTTGCTAAATAAGAACCCTCATGTACATTAAGGTAATTCCTTTATGCATACTTATTTTTTTCAGATTTTCTTTTGACCAAAGCTAGAAGAGCAAGTAAAGTTTCCGTTAAGTCTCAAATTTCATCTTTGTACTTTCATAATAAAAGCATCATGTGACTGGGGAAATTCTAAGTGAAATACATCACATCTCAATTCCAAAGGTAACTTAGTGGAAATTTGTTTTGAATGAGAATGGCAGTATCGAGTCTGCTACTTTTGAAGCTATAAAAGCTACATTTTATGAAGAGTTTCTTCTCCCTCTGTAACTTCTAATCCCACAGAACTATCTTTAGGCAGAATCAAATTAGTTCCTGGGCTTTAATGTCAAACAGTTTGAGTTTGCAAATATTTTCAACTTACACGTGAATCAACACAGGGGATATGTGGGAAGACAAAGCTGCTCACACTGTCAGCAAGCTTCCAAACACATCATTAACCCAGTGGTGACGTGGGAGGCCCCTGTGTAGCTGTCTAAAGAAGCTACAAAAGACGGAGAGGCCAAAAGGGAGGGTATCTTTTCCCAAGTTTAAAACCTTAACTCTGAATTATGTCACAGGATTGAAGGAGATGGTGGGACCTAGTAACCCCTGTCAACAATTAAGGAACAAAACATAAATAAAAACTCTTAGTCTTGTCACAAGAATCTTTGTGATAATCTGTTAGTAAACTCTCCTTTACATTATGTTTAAAGACTTAAAAAATGTGACTTTTTTTTGTGTGTGTCAGGCTGCAAAGTCATTCGTGAAGTGTTTAATTAGGCTTACTCTGATTAAAAATGTAGGCTTAAATATCTGTTGATTTTGTGACAAGCTGTGGATGTTAATTGTCTTTATTGGTTTTATTTTGTATTCCCAGGATAACAGGATTTTATGTAAGTAACTATAGTTGGGGAAAAGAGCAAAAGTATAATTTTTAAAAAGAAACATGTATTTCTTAAGTTAGCCAGATGTTACAGGACCACATATATAGGAGGCATTAGGCCTGAGACAGAAAAAATTTGAAAGACCTGGAAAAGAAATGGAGGCTGCCTCTCAACCCCCATCCTTAAATTTACTTCTAGCAAAAATGGATGATAGTTTTTTCATGAACTTCGTTTGGAATCTAGAGCCTATCTGGCTTCCTACTCAATAATTCCAACATTTATATTTATCAATGACACCACTTCTCTTAAATATTATATTCCTCTTCCAGAGGACTTTAAAACTCTTAACAAGGGGAGAAACCATTTCTTTTCACCTGTTTGATGTAGCAGATTATTTATAGAGCCAACATGTTGACACACTATAAACTGTAAAAACGAGGCCTAATAAGGTTAATTGTCATCTGAACCCTTGTCTCTAGGCTGCAATCTGTGGGCTTTGATTGTTTCTCTGGGGGAAACTCTGCCCAGATGGTGAAGTCCTCAAGGCCCTGACCCACAAGAGGCCTGCAGAGATGGAGAACAAGGTGCTTCTCCACAGACTAATTAATTTACTAGTATAGCACCTGTTCCAGAATAGATAGGGCTGGAAGGGAAAGCAGTCCCTGGGCACAGTGGCAAGCTCGCGGGTAAATGGATTTCAGCTGATTATATTAAGCTGATGCTTTGATCATCTAAAGGCGTTAAAATGGAAATAAGTTTTTTCTGGCTGTTGGCTTCCGTGAGTGTGGTTTGTATTATTATTATTATAAATGTTGGGTAATAGAAAAGGCTGCTTTAGATTTCAGCACGTTCCGTTTAAAAAGTGCACACGATATTTGTGTATTTCTATTTCCAGTTTAGAAATGCATGTTGTCATAAAGCTGCACCTTTTAAACAATTCTGCTTTCTTGTTTCCATTTTATTCCAGCCAAATTACTAGCTGGAAATCAAACACCAGCACAGATTCCTTTTAGCTGGAACATTTTATTATGTACTCACACCTTTAATTCAATGTGTGTAATTAGGCTTTAATCAGCTGAACACTATTTGTGAAAAAAATATCAGACACTTCTTTAAATGAAATTCTGGTAAAGTCATGCTATTAAGCTTTGGTGACTAGTTACTGGCACGAATAAATCCTTGTGTAAACAAGGCTTGGTAGTAAATGGATTTACAATGTGAGTCTTTCTGCACTTGATTTCACTTTATTGCCTCGTTGATTCCCAAAAGGATTAGAGGTAATTTTTTCAGTCCTTTAGATGCCATAAAACTGTTTCCCTTCCCAAATTAACGCTATGATCGTCCATGTAATGTGTTTGGCAAACATGAGGAATTTATAAGACCTCTAGTCTTACGTTGCATAGCAATGGAGATAAGACCATGGTGCCTTAAATGTCATGGCCTTACAATGGGAAGCTTTCACCAAGGTTTTAAATGATGTTTTGAAAATAGAAAAATATTCTTCATCATATGGAAGACAGCCTAAAGAATGCTAATGATTATAGCTATTTGGTAAGTTAAATGATTCAAACTACTTCTATTACCATTATGAGTTAAATTCTGACATTGCAACAACAAAGTGCTATTAACATTATGACAGGTAAAATTGGGTCCCTTTTTTTAAAAAGAAGATATCACACAGGATATGAAAACATAGCAAGCACAACAAATTTAGCATATAATCCTGAGGTTTATTTTCAGATTGTCCTCTCTGGTTGTATCCTTATAATCCTTGGAACTGTCTGTTCTGGGAAAGAAATTGAAAATTTCATGGCTGATTTTCCTTGGCTTTTTCCTCCAAAACTCCAAAAGCATTTTTAGAATTTTTTTAGTGGATTTATTTGTTTAATATACATTCTTTGTTAAAAATCAAAAAACACCAAAAATGTATATGGTGAAAATAATTAATTCACTGTTTCTACTCCTGACTCTGCTCCCTTTATCCGGCTCCTTAAATTGACCAGTTCCTCATGTTACCCTCTAGAGGTATTTTAATGGTGATTGGTATGAACTAAAGGATATGTGGGACGTTTACAGGAATTTGGTTCTATAAGTAATACCACTGTTAATATCTTTGGGTCAATGATGCAAATACACCTGCAGTATGTATTCCTAAAAGTAAAATCACTGAGCCGGAGGACACACGCATTTTAAAATGGGGTAAATATTGCTAAGTTGCACTTGAAATATGAGGTATGAGTGTGACTGCTTCCCCACAACCAGGTTTGTTTTCCCCCCGAACCTGAAACTTAAATATTGTATCTTAGTTTAATTTGCATTTCTTTAATTATGACTGAGGTTGAGTATCTTTTCAAATGATTAAAAACCACTTCATTCTCTTTTGATGTGAACAGCTTGTTCATGTCCTTTGCCAGTCTTTCTGTTGGGCCTTCAGTGTTATTCTTGCGGGGTTGAAGAGCTCTTTATGGAATAAGGAAATCAGCCCTCTGTCTGCCAACATACAGCATTTGTCATTTCGGTGGCATTTCCCTTCATATCTGTCTCTCATTTACCATGCCTTCTATTCCTCTTCTTTTATCATTGGCAGTCTGGATTTAGGGTTGCTTAATAACTCCTGAAAACTAGAAATGATAATGTCGTGGGAAAGGGGTTAATTTAGGTGTTTTTGTAACTTTGACTTTTGATGAAGTAGGAGGAGAAGGACTGAAAGGGCAAAATTAAAAAGAGGGTGAAGGGACTTTAGTGATTTGAAAGAGGGGCTTTTACACTGACAAGACCTTGAAAAAAATACTGTTTATACACACAAAAAGCAATTTACTTTACCCATAATTTTCTGCTTTTCTTTTGCTATTATTACAGGTATTTGTGTAGGAGTAAGAATTTTCTTTCTAGATGTTTTTGCCATAAAGTCATATTTTTGTGTTTTGGACATCACATTTTATGGTCATAAAATGGAAGTGATTCAGCACAATGACCTTGATCTTGGATGAAGTGGAGAGGGGAGAGAGAGAACAGCATGACTAACGGCTCTTGTTTAAGCACAAGTAACTTTTTATATTCAGCTCTACATGGTGACAAAGTAAATACAGAGACAGATTTTAGACATTTATGGCTTTATATCAAAGTAAAACATATTTGTGATGTCCTGAAGTTACCATCATCATTATTATCTTCAGAGTAATGGTTAAAAGCATGGGTTCTGAAATCAAACAGCTGGGGTTCAAATCTTGGATCTTTCATTTCTAAGCTTTACGACCTTGGTTAAGTTCTCACCTGTAAAATCGGGAAAATAAGAGAAACTACTTCACAGGCTTATGATAGTGATAAAGTGAGAATGCATGTTTCTGGCATAAACTCTGTCAATATCAGTTCTTATTATTGGCTTCATTAATTATCAAAGAGTGTTTGTAAATATCTAAATTGTGCTATAGTCAACCTGGTTTAAAGTGAGTTGAAAGGACATCTGTGAGACTTTCTTACATATGCTAAAATGTTACAGTCTTCATTAAACCTCATTTAACACATTGCCACAATAGAAAAAAAAAATATATTGTTGAGGCCACGATGTTACATTACAGAAACAGAATAAAAATGTCGATTCTTTCTAATTTAATGAAAAATTTAATGAAAATGAAATTTATTGACTTCTACTCATTTAATCCATGCTTTTAGAATTAATTTGTTAATATTGATTGTAACAATAAGAACATCAACAGTAAGATTCTCATGAACCAACTGCAGGGTTTTGCCCAGGTTTTGCTTCACGAGGCCCCGGGCTCAAAATTAGTGTGAGTTAAATACAGCTCACATAGCAGTTTAATGTGTTAAATAGTTTTTGAATCAAGTTACTTCATGGTATCTCTCTTCTCTTTGGGATTCTTATACAAACTCGGGTTAAAGGTTAAAATCTGGTATTGCAGTTGTAGTTGTCAGATTGAAGTTAGGGTCTTCAATGGCAAAGCGGCAAAAGGCCTCTTGTATGCTTCACTTGTCTTAGAGTGAATATTGGCTACCTTCTTTCACCTCAGTCCCCACTGCATTCATGTGTTTGCTCATGCTGTTCCTTCTGTTTGAAATGCTATTCCTGCCTTTACTATTTATGTAGAAAAATCATACATATGTCCCCCTCTGTCTGTCATGGACGCTGGTAGCTAAATTGTATTTCAAGTCACTTCTGCTGATGAGCAAGAATAATGCAAAGAAACACTGGTAAATAGGGTATGACCATCTAGTATTATAAGGGAGGTGAATGTGTTTATTTATTAGTTTTAAGTGAATGACTTTCAATCACTCTAGTCAACAGTTCTGATATGAATATTTTCACGTGAAATGATTGCTATTGTGTTGGTTAGTTTTGCAAATCAGAACCTATTTGCAGAACACCATTAGGCCAATATATCTTATCATAATATTTGCCAGTACCACAGGTTTTGCAAATTAGTTATTATGACTGTAGTTTTCTATTAACATGAATTTACTGATTAACTAATTTATTTACTTTATGAGAATTTATATAGTACAGTGCCAGTGTTCCATGACTAAGAGTGAGTATGTGAATTCTTGATATTAAGAACAACTACCATTCATTGTACATTTTTATCTGACTCTACATGCTCAGAAAGTGGCTGATGGAAAAGATGATGGAGTAGTCACTTAGGAAATTAATTAGTAACATTTACAGACAAGACCCTGAATCAAATGTTCTTTAGTTCATAATAAGCACCATAAAAATAAAACTCAATTTACAAGGGTTCCTTCATGAGTGACCACAGTCTCATCAGAGGAAGATCACTGAAATTGTAATGCCTAACAACTTCATTTTTTCTCAGATAAACAAATGAAAATAATAATCAGATACCATTTCCCTCTGACAAATATGTAAAAGTCTAAAAATAATAGTCAGTACTGGAGAATGCAGTGAAATAAACACCCTCATAAATGGTTGGTGAGGCTGGAAAGTAATCTGGCAATATACATTAAGATCCTCAAAATGGGCTTCTCGGCAAAATGGTTAATTGAGTACACACATCCAGCCTCTGATCTTTGCAGGTTCCCATTAAATCACTAATGACATATAAAAATTGGGAAATGTCGATACTTGGCTATACTGCTACTACAGCTGATAGTAATAGTCTGAACCCAGAATCCCAAATAACAACAAAAATTGGGAAATGGGTGAGGGAAGGAAAAGGAAGAAAATAGCACGTGCTTTTTCATCTAATTCAGGAGTCGTTAGATGCTGTTCATTATGGAGAAAATTGTGAGCATATGTATGTAAAATCTAGGCAGAATTTCTAAATGAAAGCAAGTTTAGGCTTACTTACTTACTATAAGTAATCCCAGTTACCCAGAATGAGTGAGAGGGTTCGTACTTTTCAGTCTAGAAAGATTTGCAGTTGAGGAGCCTCACTTAATTGCCATGAAAACTGTTACCCTTTAGTGGGTATGCGTGTTTCAAGCTCAGAAAAATTTAAAACTAAGTATGGAAGGGCTAAGAGAATCAAAACCATAGTATATAAACATTTTTGTGTTAAAAAGGTATCTGTGCATATTTAGTATCTTATGTACTTGGATTTTGAGGTAAATTTGGTCTATTACAGTATATTTGTTCAAAATCAATTACTATTGGTCTATTAGCTTTGTAATTATAGCTTTGTACCACATTCAATTTAAACGTGGTAAATTTTTAACTCATTACGTTAAATTGAGTAAGCAATTTAGATTTACAATTTTAGGTTGAAATCTAAAGTTTAAGCACAGTATTGGCAACCAAAATAATTTAATTGTATTTACAAATGTAAACACTGGATTTTTTATTTGTGCACTTAGGAAGTTTAGGCTTGTTAATTCAGACAATTGAAGGATTAAAAAGGAAGCCAAATACATTAAGTGTATATAAATGTAGTTTTAAATGTTTGAAAGTATTAAATGATCTATAAATGGGATTGAGCATTACAAAAAATATCTTTTGGAAACAATTGCTAAAATCTGCCAAATTTAGAATTATAAATTTCTTAAGCTCAACTTAAAAACATAAAGAAAAACTAGATTTTATACATTTGTACCTTATTACATTGAATATAAATTTTAAAGCAAAAATAAACTCAGTAATAGACATTTCTGTATTTAAAAGCCACCTACAAGGACAGCAAAAAATTCAAATTAATGTATATGTTAATAGATAAAAATAAAACAAGGTGACAATATGAATATTTGTAAAATTTAGGGCAAGAAACATCAAGTGGGACAAAAAAGCTCATTTTATATTAATACAAAATCCACAGTGAAGATAAAATAGTCATAAACCATATTAAGTGCAAATAATGGCATTAAAATTTTTTATTAAACAAAACTTACCAAAATACAAAAAAAAAAAAATGCCCTAACCAACATGAGAATAGAAGACTTTACACACTAACAGCAAAAGATGTCTTGAAACCCTAAAACAAATTCATATTTTTCTACCCTGAGTTTTCACTTCTAGGAATCCACTCTAATGATATAATTGAAAATGTAGACAAAGATTTATATGCAAGAATATTCATTAAGTGTTAATCATAATAGAGAAGAATTAATTACTCAAATGTCTAACAATTGGGAAATGATCAAATTAAGGTTCTTAATTGAAAGGATCTTCGAACACCTGGAATTACATGCGAAATTTGGTGTACCTGTCATAACTTTCATCAGCTTCACAAGATGGCTCATGTCACCATAATAGTAAGAATAACTAAATAAAATTTTGAACGTCTATAAACTGTTAATAACATAGCCAATAAAAAAATTCCAAATAATTTAATAACATCAAATAATATTAATTTTTTAATTTTAAAATAATTTTAATAAACATAATAACAAGCATAACAAAAATGTTTAGTATGTTATGTGGAGTGAAGATTAGCTAAAAACTCTCTACATATATGACAGCTGAATAAAGCCTACACAAAGAGTGCACATCCACAGACTCATACACAGAGAAAGAAGAGTCTATGTGGAAGCTTCCTAAAGGCAGGAATTTGGGGCTGTTTTCTTCTCTTCTATAGACTCAGCATCTGGTGTAGGTGCTCAAAAAATATTTCTTGAATGAATTATTGGAATTTAACCAAACTGTTAACAATGACTTGAGTGATAGGATTATGAGTGTTCTTTGCTTTCTTTATATTTCACTTTCCAAATTTTCAACAATATGCCTTATTATACTTAGAATGACAAAAATTGTGTGTTTTAAAACCTGGGACAGGACTTCCCCTATTATTAGTCTTTACACTAACAAGAAACTTTTCCTTTCTTCCCTCAAGATTCCTTTTCGTAGATGGTTCGTTTCAGTATTTGCCATCTGAAGTCAATTGTGTCAGCTTGCTGCTTAAGAATCTTGAATGTTTGTTAGCCAAATTTTACATTTGAAGTCCAAAATCTGGTCCCAATATAACCTCCCAACGGAATCTCCAATTCTTAGGTATTAGAAAATGTCCTTCCCATGTTCATTCTCTATTCTCGGTGTTTGCTTCCAGGGAGAGTGAGACGAAAGACACCGGTGTCACCTAGTCCAGCCCAATGGCCATCTTGCTCTGCTCCCACCGCTGTGTTCGTAAATCCTGCTCATCTTCACTCCCAACCACGCCCTCCTGCTTTCTAATGTCTTTTAACACCCATTCTGTCTACAGATTCTTTTGACTCAACCCTATATTCTTTCTGTTTTTCTAAAATGTTTCATAAGTGTGTGTCTTGATTTCCCCAAGGTGCTAGTAAACCTTTTGGGATTGGGAAGAATGATACTTACTTCCTTATATCTCTTATGCAGCCTGGCACAGTGCATTAAACATAGCAGACACCAAACACGTATCTGTTGAAAATGGCTGGAGGTTGTTCAGTTCTAACACTGGTCAGAAAAGGTGAAAAAGCAGAGCTTTGGACTCAGGCTGGGGTTCAAATCCTTCCTCCATTAATTACTATTTAACTTAGTGACCTTATGTAAATTACTCTCTGTGAGTCTTTAATGATAATTTACTATAGTGGTTATAATTCTTACTCTGTCTTCTCAGTTCTAGCACTTAATGTTTGACTTTGAGAAAATTATTCTGCCTGTCTGAACCTCAGTTTACTCATCTGTGAAATAGAGAAATCAATGCCAACTAGCTCATGGAGTTGTCAGGAGGATTAAACGAAATAAAGCATGGGAAAGCCCTTAGCACAGTGTGGAGCAAATGATAAAGGCTTGCTTAAAAGATAGCAGTTGTTTTAGTGTTGGGAAGGACAGCAATGGCAAAGAAAAGTCATTACGTAAGACCTGCACCTACTTCATAGACTTCCTGTGAATGTTAACTAAGTTTGTGCATAGAGAAGTGCTTAGCATGACACTGGCTTAATAAATGCTGAAAATCTTTATTTTAGTTTCTTCTACAATGATCAGTAATACAGTCATGTGGCACATAACGACATTTCAGACAACAATGGACCACATATAACATGATGGCCCCATAAGATTATAATAAAGCTAAAAAACTCCTACTGTCTAAAGACATTGTAGTGCAACATATTATCTTTTCTATTTGAGTATATTTAGATAAGCAAATACCATTGAATTACAGATGTCGACAGTATTCAGCACAGTGACATGCTGTACAGGTTTGTAGCCCAGGAGCAATAGGCTACATCATAGACCTAGGTGCGCAGTAGACTATGCCATCTAGTTTGGTGTAAGCCAACTCTGTGATATTTGCACATTGATGAAATCGCCTAAACACACATTTCTCAGAACCAATGTTGAGCAACACATGACTGTACCTACCTTGCAGAATTGTTGGTTGGATTCAATGAGAAATTAGTATAATACAAGTGATTAATAGATCATATTAATAATTTCCTCTCAGCCTCTCTACTCCATTGCTAATTCTTCTTGGCTGCCTCAAATGGTGGTACTAAACATCTAAAGAACTACTGGGGTACTCCAGTCATGTCTGAATGTAGAAATGGTTTGTAGAGACAAGCTGGTCCCACTGAGCTTCTCTATGTGTTGTCACTCAGTGGCATTTACTTTGTATGCATTTTGACTTAAAGTGAAGATTATATTCAGATTGTAGCAGAACCAAAAGGAAACACAATTCAATAGTTTGTAGATGTAGAAAATGAGGCCCAGAGAGGTTCTGTGATTTACCTAAGATCACACAGCATGTTTTCTGTGTAATCCTGTGTGTTATACGGGCCTGTGTTGCTTCTGCTCCCCTGGGATTACCTGTCCTAACCCTCAGAACCCGTGTGAGACCTATACAGTGTCCTACAGAGAGCCGAAAAACCTGTCTCATCTTCTGCTAGACCTCTCAGAAAATACAGTTCTTTGTTTTTATTTTTTTTCTAAATGCATGTTATTTGTTAAAATGGCTATTTAATATTAAAAACCAAAATTAAACAGGGGAGGGAAAGAAAAACATTTCTTAAATTTTTTTCGCAGTTGCTTTTTGTGCAGGTGGGTTGCTGCAGGAGTCCCCTTTCCAAAGCCCATCTGGGATGTTAGTTTAGCTCTATTGATGTTTAAGACTCCGTCTTTCATCGTAACCACATGCCAAGACAATAAGTAATTGAACCGCATGTTTTGCCTTTTTAAAAAGGTGTAATCTCCTTCTGAAGTGTAGAGATGTTTAGCAGGATTTTTCTAATTTCTCTGTCATCACACCACGCGGGCGAGGCTCCAAGCCCCGACTGCGATGTCTCTTTATCACCGTCTTTTGATGAACACCTGTTTCCAGCATACAAATATATCTGCTGAGAAGCAAAATTAAAATAATTTCAACAGTATAGGAATAATTAAGAACCTTTTTTGAAAGGTCCACCTGTTCCAAATATCAGAATATCATATTTAGTTGCACACACATCCTTTTATCACTATATATTCTTTATGCTAGGTATGTATATGTTTGATAATAATTCTCTCATATTCCATTAACTAAAAAAATTGTCACGTTTAGATATTCAATTGTAAGCAATTTTTAAAACAATCAGAATTCTCCACGTTCATTGAGAGAGAAAAATGAGGGAAATTACTCGAAAACTTCTAAGAGAAGAAACAGTTTAAGTGCTCTGTTATTTATGATTGGTTATGCCTTTTGTTAAGGACTTGACTTCTTCATAAATACAACAATAATTATGTGAATCTGAAGTTGGTTATAACAGATATCATTTTTAAAAAAAAGATATAAGGACCCTTATAAGAAAAGTTTTTTGTTAAGGTTAGGGACATTAACACATTTAAATCAATAGATATTAATATGAAGAATTGTAATTTCTCATAATTAGCACTTATATCACTTTATATTTAAGGCTTTGTCCCTCATGCTTACTCTTGGCTTTCCCATAAACTTTGAGCTGGATAGTTTGAGATTTAAAAGTGAAATTACATGGCTTCTATAATCCCCCAGTTCATGGGGTCTTCACCAAGAGTGACCGCCTGTCCTACTACTACATGTGAGAAATAGCCATTTCCAGGAATTCATGTTAAAAAAAAAAAAAAAGATAAGCCCACACAGATTTTTACAAAAATACCCAGAGTAGGAAAGCTTGATATACAACAAGCTGTGTAATGATTTCCATTTAACATTAGCCACATTGTTGCTCTCTCTGGATAAGAAGTAACTGGGTATTTATCCAAACACCCTATAAAGCAAATTCACAGGTGAGAGCCAAGTCAATGTAGAAATATATTACAGTTTATCTTCATTTGCAGAATGTGAAATCTGAAGTGCCAAATTTTTTGTTGTTTTCCATCTGACAACATGGAAAAAGTAAATCACCACTCGTCTGGCCCTTCCATGCAAAGTTGTCCATGAGGTGTTATGTGACTGGTTGCTTTTTAGCTGTCGGGGACATTTTGGGCAGTGGTTATACACACAAGACTAATTACACTAATTAGTCCACACCAACGTGTGAACAGTAAGCATGTTTTTACAATTAGAATGTAATTTTAAAAAATCCTTTATTGGGTACATTTAGAGACACAGCAGTTTCAGATTTACTATACAATAGAAAAAGGAATTATCCAAATTGAATAAATGTAAATTTCAGCATGGGCAAATAAATTAATATATGGCAAATGAAACCTACACTTGTGTCACAAATATGCACTTGCATAAGAATGATTTTTCTAAGCAGGTGTAGGGATTGTAGCTTTTGTGATCATTAAATTACAGTGATCTCAAATCACTTTGCTTAATACAATACAGCAACATCACACTTCTACTAGCTTTTACTTCTGTTTGGATAGTTATGTTAGGCAGAATAACGCCCCCCCCCCCAAGGATATCTACATTCTAATCCCAAAAACCTGTGATTATGTTACTTTACACAGCAGAAATACTCTTGGCAGATGTGATTAAGTTAAAGATCTTATAATAGGGAATTCATCCTGTATTATCTTGGCAAACCCGGTGTAGCCACAGGTGTCTTTGTAAGTGAGAGAGAGAGGCAGGAAAGTCAGTGTCAGAGTTGTATCATGTGAGAAAGACTCACCAGATGCTGCTGGCTTTGAAAGTGGAAGAAGAGGCCACAAGCCAAGGAATGTGGGCAACCTCTAGAAGTAGAAAAGACAAGGCAATGGATTCTCCCCTGAGCCTCCAGATGGGAACATGGCTCTGCTACATCTTGATTTTAGTTTCCTGAGACCTCCAGAATTATAATAAATTTGCATTGTTTTCAGCCTCTACAGTTGTGGTAATTTGTTATAGCAGCAATAGAAAACTAATAAGGTTTTTTCTTGGCTTCTCAGTGCCTCAGGTTCCTCATCTGTAAAGTGCTAATAACATTTGCTTGTTATTTTTGGTAAGAATTCTTAAGATAATGCATGTGAAATTGCTTTCAAATAATCAAAATTTTAAAAGGTAACATCTTTTATGAAATAAGTGAAACCATTTCTATAATAACTGATTGAGAGATTCTGCCAATAGAAGACTTCATCATTTAAAATTCTTCCCCATATCAATTAAGAACTAGTGATAGAGAATATGGAGTATGTCCAGCTAATACAGAATTTTAGAAAGGATCTGTTGGAACATACTGAAGCGGCCAGAGAAAGGGATTGAGTAAACTACCTGGGCCGTGTAAAAAGCCAAGAACATGACTGATGTCAACAGGACAGCAGAGATCCAATGGACAGGAAATTATCTCAGCAGGGCTGAGGAGAACAAAAATACTAGGACTCATCAAAAGACTAAGTTAGATTATTTCCAGCAAAAAAATAGCTTAAATATCCCTTAAACAGTATTTTCTAAGAAGATGGGTAGACAACTCTTTTTGCTCCGAGGTATTCTGCACTGAATTATATTAATTAGAAAAAAATGAAAACGAACTTAAGTGTCCAACAATTATAGAATGATTAAGTAAAATATGGTTTAACAATAGGATTAGATATTGTAATAAAAAGTACCTAAGAAAAGCTTTTAACAACCTTTGGGGAAAACAGATACATATATGGAGAATCTTAACAAATATGTAAAAATCCTTTTTAGAAAGGTAGGAGAAAATTTACAAATAAAAATGTTATCACTAGTTCTCTCTGAATGGTGAAATAATGGTGATATGTATTCCCTTTTTCAATTCTTCCTTTTCTAATTTTCTAAATTATGCATACATTAATTTCTATAATTCTCTTAAACCAGCACACACTTTAGAAAGTTACATCATATTTTTAAGAGTATGTACTTGTTTTTTGTTTTTGTTTTGTTTTGTTTTTTGAGACAGAGTTTTGCTCTTTTGCTCAGGCTAGAGTGCAGTGGTACAATCATAGCTCACAGCAGCTGAACTCCTGGACTCAAGTGATCCTCCTGCCTCAGCCTCCTGAGTAGCTGGGACTAAAGGTGCATGCCAATACACCCAACTAATTTTTTAAAAATTTTTTTGTATAAATGAGGTATTGTTATATTGCCCACAGTGGTCTCAAACTCCTGGCCTCAAGCAATGCTCCCACCTCAGTCTCCCAAAATGCTGATATTACAGGTATGAGCCACTGAGCCAGGCCCAAGACTGTGTACTTTTAATTAGAAAAGTTTATTCACTGTTACCATTTCCTAATTAATGATCATATTCTTCTCTCACTTTTAACTTACTCCAGTGACATTTATTGGATAGCTGCTTTGTTCCGGACACTTTGCTAGGTAGTGTGCAAAATATAACAGTGAATGAAATATATTAATTGACTTTATAAATTTATAAGCTAGGGGACAAAAAATACAAATAAATAAATGTTACTGTCCAGGTTTGAGGTGTAAAGACAAGACTGGGGAAGAACAAGGGAAGGTGAGGTTGGGTAAGGGGTAAGGAAAGTCTCAGCACAGCCTTTAGAAATGACAAGGACGTGAACAGAAAGAGATTTAGGGAGGATGGGATTATGTGTGAGCAGAGATACAATTTGTAGGTACAGATATAGGAGAAGAGGACAAGGCAATGTTGGGAGGACAATAAATATTCCCAGGCAGTTAGAGCAGAGTTTAGGGGTGGGAATCATAAGAGGTTGGGATGGAGGAAAAACAGAGTTGGAAAGGAAGCCAAAGACCAGTTGTTGTGAAGTGTCTTGAAGTCTGGGCTGGTAAATCTGGACATCAGCTTTGTCTACACTAGCTTCTTGGCACTAAACCACCAAGACAAAAATTTAAGAAGAAAAGACACGCAATTATCTGAATGTTTGAAGCAAGGTGATGGACGAAATGATTATTCTTCGTTAAAATGTTTTAGAATGTTGAAGACACATCCATAGGACAGCTGGGTTCCTCCATTGATAATATCTACTGGGCCAGGATTTTAAGGAGGTGACTTCATTGGACTGCTCACTTGTCCCAGTCAGACAGACCCCCAGGATAAATTTTAAGGCAGTACCGTAACTCCAGGATTCAAATTC
This sequence comes from Avahi laniger, assembly GCA_963575035.1. Lineage (NCBI taxonomy): Eukaryota > Metazoa > Chordata > Mammalia > Primates > Indriidae > Avahi > Avahi laniger. The sequence goes on from CAUYSK010100986.1 coordinate 29,861, forward strand.
AGAACACTGAGACTGAATGTGTATATTTTTCTGTATTTATCCAATCCTTCCTTCCTCAACTTCTTTAACTTTTCTTTGGTATTTGGTTATCTGTCTCCTCCACAAAACCATAGCTGTTCAGTGGGTAAAAATTGTGTTTTCATATTTGTTCTTCTCTTATATTTGGGAATAAAAGGATAACCATAAAGTTATTTTAAATAATCGATTGGCATCCTACCCATTTGCGTCAATTCAAGTGCAGCAGCACCCGCTTGTTATTTAGAGTTAAAAGATTTTTGTTGGATTCAGAAACCGTTGCTTGAGATATTTAGAAGGACCATGGCAACATTCTGAGTCCTCCGATGTTATCTTAGCATTTTCCCCATTTCTGCTACATTTTCCGATTGAACATATTATTAGACATAATGTGTTTTTCATGGTTCGCAATTTAATTCTCCTTTTTAAACTACCAGTATAAGTGTGTGGACTAAGAAAATATAATCCCTTTTCCTTTTAGGAGATTTCTTTCCCACATGGTATTTTAAAGTCTTTTTCTGTGTCCATCAGATCTTTTGGCAGTTCACGCTCCATTCTCTTAGACTCTTTTTAATGGCATGTTTTCCAAGCCTTTTGTCATTATTACTACCCTTTGGATTCTTTCCAAATTAGCAATCTTTTTTTATACAGAAAGAGCCAAAAATTGCATGCAGTTTTCCAGACGGAGCTTTTGGAGTATGGTGAATAATGGGATAATTACTTCCCACGTGAGCTTCAGTGACACCCAAATGGATTTGTAAGCGTTCTCTTTTCTCTTTTTATTTTTTATCCCAAAGGATGATGTTCACTAAGAAATGGTCAAATCTTTTATTGAGTAAAATTTAATGAAGAAAAGTTTTGCTAAGTAACAAATTAGGTAATGCCAAAATACTGATAATTATCTAAAAGATGGCCATTTCTTTTGGGAAGTACTACATTTGGTGGAAATTTCAAGCTCCAATTAAGTGGTATATTTTGAGTGTGATGCAATGATAGAGAGGGAGTAGAGAAACTCTCAAGGGCCAGGGTGGGTTGGGATGGGGAGAACACCACATCAACAACACATTTAACTATGCAGTGCAGCATTGGAACCTCCACCAGGACATAAGCAGAAGTGAAATTGATATCAGTTGTCATTGCTTATTTCTGCAGATATTTAGATATGTTTATTTAACACCTGCTCTGTGCTGGGCACTGTTCTACATGCTAGAGCTAGAGATGTGAACAAAATCATTTCTGATTATAAGTCAGATTATTTCTATTCTTGCTCAAAACTCTCCATAGCTTCTACTCTCACTCCTGCCTCTGGCTTACAAATTGTCATATTATCTGGTCCTCATCACCTCTCTGACCATATCACCTGCCCTTTCCTCTTAAACTCACTCTGTTCTAGTAACACAGGCCTCAGAGCCTCTGCACTGAGCTGGAAAGCTGGGGTTCAGGGAAGAGCACTGAGAATCACTGTTATTAAACCCTTCCTTTATGCCAGGCACCATGCTAAATGCTTTGCAGATGTTGCATTCAAGCTTTCTCATCAAAGTAGAAAGACGGTTATTGTTGCTACTGTTGTTTTTATTAGTAGTAGTCATTGAATATTACTAATATTAGTAGTGCAGTTGACCCTTGAACAACATGTATTTAAAACGTACAGGCCCACTTACACACGAATTTTCTTCTGCCTCTACCATCCCTGAGACAGCAAGACCGATCCCTCCACTTCCTCCATCTCCTCAGACTACTCGACATGAAGACAATGAGGATGAAGACCTTTATAATGATCCGCTTCCACTTAATGAATAGTAAATATATTTTCTTTTTCTTATGATTTTCTTAATAACATTTTTTTCTCTAGCTTCCTTTACTGTAAGAATACAATGTATTAATATAATACATGTAACATAACATACAAAATAAGTGTTAATTGGTTGTTTATTTTACCAGTAAGGCTTCCGGTCAATTGTAGGCTATTAGTAGTTAAGTTGTTGGGGAGTCAAAAGTTATACCTGAATTTTCAACTGTGCAGGGGGTCGGCACCCCCAACTTTCATGATGTTCAAGGGTCAACTGTAGTTTTAGACCATTATTACCCTCTTATTAAAGAAGAGAGGTAATAGTAGGTAACTAGTTCATGGTCACTTAACTAGTAACAGGTGGAACCAGATCATGGTGCTCTGAAGACCTCCATGTCCTTGCCTGATCTTGAAAAATTTAAGTATAGATAAGTTTAGATACCATAAAGCTTGACAGTTCATCCACTGGATACTTCATTCATATATTGAACAGAATTACTTTGAGTCTTTTCTTAAATGCAAAGCCCATCGAGAGCATTTATGTGGGTACTGGGAAAATAAACTCTTTAAGAAACTTTTAATTTAGTTCAGTGATAACTGACATGGACAGCAATCATTCAGATGACTTTAAAGTCTGAAGAATGAACTGTTCTTAAAATTGACGTTTAGTTCCAGATGATTATTTGAAGCTAAGTATTTAATGACCCCCTTTTCCTATTTCCATTGAAATAAACAAAGAAATATAAATTAGGATGAAAAAACTATATTGGCAATGGAAATGCAGAAAAATTTGATGCATAGGCCAGACACTTGGAGTTTACATTATATCCCGCAAATAGAATTGCATAACCTCCTATCGTTAGAGTGTCCTGGGGCATTGGACTGAGCACCTTCTCTCTTCAATTATACACAATGAACCTATCTCTATTGCTGCTTTAAATTTTCCCCAAAACTCTAAACTTGTATATCCAACTGACTAATAGACATCACCCACATGGACAGTCAAGGGCTATTTCAATTTCAATTAGTCAAAACAGAACTCATAATTCCTCCACCCTTATCAAAACTGTTCTCTCCTCTAGGCATTTGCATTTCAGTAAATGCCACCACTATTTACCCAACTGCTGAAAAGAAAACTAAGTATTATATTTGATTCTGCTCTTGCTCTCACTTCCCCCAAATTCGATGTATCAGCAATGCCTGTCGTCTCTATATCCAAAACATATCTGGTAACTTCTCTCCATCTCCATCATTTATCCTGGTGATGCTCTTGCTTCTCTTAGAATAGATTCCCATACAGCAGCAGAGAGGCCTTTTGCAATTCAAAAATCAGATCAGGGCCAGGAGTGGTGGCTCACAACTGTAATCCTAGCACTCTGGGAGGCCAAGGTGGGCCAATTTTGAGCTCAGGAGTTCGAGACCAGACTGAGCAAGAGCGAGACCCCATCTCTACTAAAAAAAAATAGAAAGAAATTAGCTGGGCACCTAAAAATATATATATATAATTAGCCAGGCATGGTGGCACATGCCTGTAGTCCCAGCTGCTCGGGAGGCTGAGACAGTAGGATCACTTGAGCCCAGGAGTTTGAGGTTGCTGTGAGCTAGGCTGATGCCACGGCACTCTAGCCCAGGTAACAGAGTGAGACTCTGTCTTAAAAAAAAAAAAAATCAGATCGTATTACTTTTTTCCCCCTTAAAACAAACAAACAAAACAAAACACAACAACCAAAAATACTCCCATAGTCTTAAAACCCTCCAATGGCTTTGCATTATACTTAAAATAAAATCCACACTCTTTATTTTAGTTTATGACGTCCTACTTTACCTAGACCCTGACACATTTTATCACTTTCCCACCTAACAGATATGCTCTAGCTTCTTTCAGTTCTTAAAACTCGCCAACTCTTTCCAAACTCAAGGTCTTTGCACTAGCGCTTTCCTCTCCCTAATATCAGGAGGACATTACTGATGTTCACACAACTGGCTTTTTCTCATCAACTGAGTCTTAGCTCTGTAGAGGGGCCTTGCCTGCCTTCCCAATTTAAAGTAGGGCATTCCTTCTTTCATTCACTACACAGTAGTCACCCCTGACCAAACCTTTTCGTGCTCATCTATCATTTCTTCTCACCTCTGAAGACCTCATATAGACCATGTTGTCTATTTTGTTTAGTGCAGAATTCACTCCACCTATGTGATTACATAGTAGGTGCTCAACAAATATTTAAGTGAATGAATAATTTCATTGTTATTAATATTATATAATTTGAAATATAACACAAATGTCAAAAATTTATAAAATAATAATCTAAATGTAAAGGTCATTTCAACATAGTCTGAGAAATAAGGTAAAACTATATAAAAGAAATAGAAAAAATATAAAATAAGAAGAAGCTAGACCAAATGGTGTGACTTATTATGATAAATCTGATGGATTAAACTCCACCATTAAATAAATATTTTCAGATTAGATTTCAAAATATAATTATCAAGCTACTCATTGTTATAAGAGGTACACCTAAAATAGAAAGATATAGAAAGGACAAAAATTAAAGGAAGGTCAAAGAAAAACCTGGAAAATGCAAAAACAGTAATAGTCATATCAGATAAAATGGAAGTGAAAAAGACAGGTATTTTGCATTGTGAAAATGTGTACTCCATAAAGCTGCTATAGCAACAATACCCCATGTGCACTCACTGACAAAACATTGAAATATCTAAGTAAATAAACTTAGAAATTTCAGGTTTAAAAAACCACAATCATAGTAGAAGTCTTTTCCACACGTTTGAGACTTTGATAAGACAAAATTATAGAGAAGTTAAACAATGTAACTGATAATTTTGTTTAAATATGTATGGAACTTCATACTCCAGTAACAGAGAATAACTATTTTTCAAATATCAAAGTTACAAAAATTATTCATATACTAGGCTGCAAAAAAAAGCTTACATAAATGTCAAAAAGTATGAATACTTACTCTTTAACAGTGATGCAGTAGAACTAGGAATAAAAAATGTAAACTATGTTAAGCTACAAGAAGATTAAACACTCTATTAAATAATGTTTGTCAAAGAACTAAAAACTATAGAGATTAATAAAAAAATCATAGGATGCAGCTATAAACTCACACAGAGGAAAATTTGTAAGTTTATGTACTTTTATTATTAAGGAAGCATCAATGTACTAATCATTTGAATAAAAAATTTTAAAAGCAATAAAAGAAGCATGAGAAAAAACAGACATTATAATGAAGATTTAAGCAGAAATTATTGAAGTAGAAAGGCAAAAAAAAAGTTTTAGTTTATAATCCTGGAATTCATTCCTTGAAAGATCCAATAAAATAAACAAACTTCAGTCTATGTTGATTAAAGAAAAATAAGAGATAAAACATATAGTTAGTTAGATTGAATATTTGATATAGTACAACAAAGTGACTATAATCAACAATAAGTTAGGGTGTACTTTAAAATAACTAAAAGAGTGAAATTGGAATGTTCCTACCACAAAGAAATGATAAAAACCTGAAGCGATCAATACCCCAATGACCTTGATTTGATTAATTCACATGGTATGCCTGTATCAAAACATCACATATATCCTATATACAACTATTGTGTACCCATAATAATTAAAAATAAAAAGAAAGAAAGAAAGAAAAAGAAAAAACATAAATAGATATGTAAATGGAAAAGAGGGTGATAATTATAAAAAAGAAATTTATAAATTAAAATTATATAATATGTAATTCTATATTAATAAAAATGAAAACTTCAACAAAAAGATAATTTCCAAGGAAAGTATAAGTATTCAAAATGTCTAAAGAAGAGTGAATCTGGTATTTTTATTTAGGATTGTTAAACCTATATTCATGAGTAGGCATTTTTAGTATTAGCATTAGTTCATTAATAACTTTTCATTTTCTTCTATATTTATTCTGTTTCTATTTCTTCCCCAAATTCTCAACCATAATTTACAAAGGTTTTTTTTTTAAAAAAATACCTTGTTTTATCTATATTTCTTTGATTATTAATGAGATGGAAGTTTTAAAAATCTGTTTATTGGCCATTTTATGTTCTCAAAGTTCCTATCATTATTTTTAGACAATTTTCTATCTGGTAGTTCATCTTTTTTCTAAAACACTTTGTATATGGCTAGTAACCCTTTGTCTATGTGTCATTTTTTTCTTAGCTTAACGTATACTTTTTAATTGTCTCATTGTACTTTTTCTCAGTTTTTTTTTTTCCTTTTTTTTCTACTCGCCATGGCAAGAAGTCCCTTTCCAAAAGAACAGAAGTTTTTAATGTTAATGTAATAAAATATGTCAATCTTTTTGGTTAATTTTTCCCTTCTGGTATTATAGCTAGAATATCTTTCTATACTTCAGGACTATATAAAAATCCATCTACATTTTAGAGTACTGACATATTTTTACATTTAATATTTAAATCTTTAATCCATCTGGAATTTACTTTCATGTAAGGTATGAGGTAGGGTTTTAATTTTGTTTTTTTCTTCACATACATTTGGTTATTTCAATATCATTTACTGAATGATCCTTTTATTGATTGATTAGAAATTGCACCTTATTGCTATGCTAATATTTTTTAAAAATATAATCAAATCTATTTCTTGAATTCCATTAATCACTTTAACTATTCCAGCACTAGTACCACATTTTTTCAATTGTTATTATCATGTAATATATTGTTTAATAAAGGAAACTCCCTCTACTTCATTTGAAAAATAACATTTTTTGGACATCCTTTAATCATTCTTTTATGTACTTTAAAAAAAAATCCCCAGGAAATTTAAATGGATTTTAATTTTCGGAATAATTTAGAGATAATGAATGTTTTTTACAGTATTGAGTCTTGTGATACAATAATATGGTATCTTTGTTTATTAAAATTTCTTTTATATCTGTCAGTATAATTTTATAGCAAATATACAACTGCAAATCAGCTTATTTACCTCAGAATGTTCTAGCAACCAAGGCAAAAAGTTAAATATTAATATAATGAGTTATGTAATTTGTCATTATCCGACAAAAGGAAATGTGTACATTTTACAGAGAGACAATTTTTCTTCTAGCTTCTTAAAAAATTTAGCATGGATCAACTTCATAGTTGCCAGTCATATGAAGCCAATATGAAAGGATGTGATTGAGTAAACATATTGGGTGGTGGAGGGAACAGAAGCAGGAAAGTGAGATAATAGGTTTGATAAAGTTTTCTGGAGATAAAGTCTGAATCAAGTATAGAACTTACAATACTTTGAAAAATAAATGAAAATAACACATATTGAACTTCCTCCTCTTGTAGCAAATGACTCAAGCCTTTAACAGAGTTTGGATAAATTTTCAGAAGGTGGTTGTCAGGTCCTCCTTGAACACTCTGTGAGAACAGAGCTGTGAGCGTAGGCCATCTTCGTTGGTGAATCAGGGGAGAGCCTTCTGCAAGGATGCCATTCTCCTGGGAGAGCTGAAGTCCCAGTTACATTCTCCCTGAATGGAGAATCTTCATACATCAGCAGTGGACCAATACAGTGGTTGAATTTGTTCTAAACTCAATGTTTCAGAGTCTGTGAGTAGTCAGAAGCCCTTCCCTTCACATTATTTCACAGGTACTGCTTTTCCCCTCTCTAAGTGCTAATCATAATCTCATTTAATCCCCACAAGAATCTGTAGATATTATTATCAACCTTATATGGTAGATGAGGAGCTTCCCTATTCACACAGCTGATCAGTGATGGAACTAAGACTTAAATTTAAATCCGCATGATGGGCAAGCCTGTAGTATCAACCACCGTCCCACATCATCTCCTCTCCTAAATGTACCGACACTTATACAATCTGCAATAGTGTCAGCAATGTTTACTTGTGATACAAAGAAAACATTAAAGTGAGAAAAATAGATTTCGTTTACTCAGTTTAAATAAATGAACTTTTCATTTTACAATTAAATAAAGAAGCATTTGGCTTGTTTTTAGTTCTTACAGGGGTCCTAAAATCTTTACTAGAGTAATGCATTTTATTTATTTATTTTTTTCTATATTTCAGCATTAGAGTAATGCATGTTAATCTTTAATATGAATGTAACTCACCTAGGGCTCTTGGGGTAGGGCCCGAGAGTCTGCATTTCTAACAACTTCCCAGGTAATGTTGATGCTGAGATTCCAAGTCCACACTTGGAGTGATGAGGAGCTAGAGGATCGTTGTCAACTTCTAATTTTCTAAATTTGAGTCAGGGTGAGGGGCAGTTACTAGCTACTGAGTCCTGATCAAGACATGATGTCTGTTCTTAATGTAACGCAGTGATTGCCGCTCTGGTTGCTCAGTGTAATCACGGGGTGGGGATGAAATAAGTGTCTTAAAGTGTTCGTGCCTCTTCGATCTTGCCCCCAGAGATTTTGCTTTGATAAACCTAGACAGTGGCCTGGGTATTGGGATTTTTTAAAATCTCCCCAGTTGATTCTAATGTGCAGTCAAGGTAGAAAACTTTGGGTCTACTGTGAGAGATATGAAAAGCTTGCCAAGTTTGGGGAATGAAAGACTCTCCATGGACCTAGGATTGGGTGAATGGGCTTTTGAGCTTGGAAGGAGATGCTGGACTTGCTTTTTAGAATTATAGCTTGATGGAAGTGAAAGAGATAGCAGGAAAGAAGACTGCTTGGAGTTATTTACTAATTCTGGCAAGAAATAAAGAGGACCTGAATTAAGGCAGTAAGGAGGAGATGGATTAGAGAGAAATTTGAGATACATAACTGACAGCATCTAGGCCTATTATGATGAACGTGAGGAGCAAGGGAGAGAGTGGAGGATACCTCCTAAGTCTGGCTTGGGAAGCAGCGACAGGAGAAGGAAAAACAAAACTATCAGGTTTGGTCATATTGGGTTTGAAGCACTTCTGAAATCTAGGCAGAGATGACCAATAAGTAGTTAAAAGACACTCTAGAGCTCAAGTGAGAAATCCAGGCTGAGGATACAAATTCGAGAAAGGTGGTAGTTGTATTCATCCGGACTCTGTACGTTGGACAAGGTATGTAATTGCTCTCTGCCCACTTTTTTCTACTATAAAAACGAGTTTACCGTATCTGGTGGTTCTAAGGGGTAAGTGAGAAAATTATTACTTTGGAGCACAGTAAGCACTCAGATTTTAGTTACCAATAGTAGTTTCATTGTCATCATTCTAAAATTATATCTCTTATTCCTTATATGAACTATTTCACCCCAAAAGAAAAAAAAAGATATATATTTGTTTTATAATTGCTGCCACTGCCAAACAGCGATTGAGAGCAGCATCTCATGAAAGAGACAAAGCACTGAAAAGTTAAAAGCACTTTCAATACAAGATGAGGAACAGACGTGGAGTGATTACCCACCTCGCATTCACACCACGTTTGAAAGCTTCCTGTGTTTCTCTTTCCCAGACTTCCTTCAACTTTGTCATTTCCCAGGAGCCCCAATTTCCCATTGGAAAACAGTGCCAAGTGTATTTCGACTGTGGCTACATCTGTGTCATTTTTAAGTAGTCAAACTGTGCTCTGACTTTTCATCAGAGCCTGTGCCCTCCCCCGCACTGCCCTACGTGGCATCCGCATTCACTCAGTAAGTGCACTGCTATAAAGGAATGCCTAAATCAAATTCTAAAACAGATTCATTTAAATTGTTTAGGGAGCTTTCTATTTCAATGAATCTGTTTTTCTTTTTGTAATCAAGATATATAATTATTTTAATGCAAATTTTTGAAAATCAAAATTAATGCAAGATTATAAACAAAGATAGGATCAATAACAATGCTGTGCCAAGCCATATCGGAGCTTGGGGCAAAAGGAAAATCAGTAATACTGATCCTGTTTTTATAAATAATTATTGAAAAAATGTATTTTTTTTTTTAATTTCAAAGCATTACAGGGATACAAATGTTTTTGGTTACATGGATCACCTTTGTAATGCTTGAAACAAGGTTAAAAGTGTGCCTGTCAATGAATCTGTTTTTAAATGAAGGATTCCTTTAAAGAGTAAATTTAATTTACTCAATTTACTCAATTTAACTCAATTTATTTTCTTTAGAAGAACAAAAAATCATACATAGTTTCGTTTTGCTTACTGTGTGATTATGTGGTGATATTGTATTGGTTTAAAGATGTTAATGGAGGAAACAGGATTCATTTGCTTCAGTCTGTAAACGGAATATTAATGAACGTTAGATTTTACCTGTATTCATGTTTGCAGTCAGATGTGCCAGTCCTCCTCTTTTTTTTACGTGTGTACATTGCATTGCATTCTTGTTCTGGCTCCTTTTACTGTCTTATTTTAGGCATAAATATACTTGTGAGACTACTTCTTCCAGTAGATCTCTTTTATCTAGCAGTTAACTCTGCTGGTAGGAACCATCACAGTTTGAAAATCCAGCTTTCATAAGTTTACTGCCACTAAGAAAAAACTTTCAACTGGGTTTCTGGAAGTAGACTGGGAGCTACTCTCTTCTCAACACTCAGGCTCTCTTCTCTTCCCTGCCAATGTGTCCCCCTGGGTTATGTCTCTGCTCAAAGAGCCCAGAACAATCACAGAAACTCAAGCATGGCTGTCATGTTATAGCATCCTGTTCTTCCCAAGTATAGTTGCTTGCTTATCTGTTCAATCAATAAATAAATATTTACTGAGTATTTGCAATGTGCTGGGCACAGAGCTGGTGGGGAGATAGTGAAAAAGACAGACAAGGTCTCTGCCTTCATGGAACTTACAGTTTAATGAGGAGATACATAGTAAGCATATCATCAAAAAAATACAGAATTCCAAGTAGTGAAAAATATTATAAAGGAAAAATACTGGATTCTATTTAAGAGTATTGTCATAAGACTTTGTCTAGACAAGGGAGTCAGATGGGCCTCTTTGAAGAAACTAAGCTAAAGCTAATAGATTAAAAATGAGTAGAACGTAGCCAAAGGGAGGAGAAAAGAAACTTTTAGAGAGAAGGAATAGCCAGAGTGGAGGCGCTGGTTGTGTTCGAGGGCTGGAGGCAGAGACGACATGGGATTAGAAATGAGGCTGGGCAGTCAGCCAGGGATCCTTACTTTTTTTTGTTAGTTTCTGTGATACTGCTGTTTGGATTCCTGCAGTCCATTTTTTTCCCTTATCTTTTATCTTGTATTTGACCTTTTGTTTCACTGTATTCATCCATTTATTAAATTATTCTATAATTCAAAGCTCTTGTGGGAATTTTCTATTTTTCCTTGAGTTATATTTTCTTGTAGAATGGATTTCTCACCTGTTTCAGAACATGCTGTGCTCTGTCATTCTCTTTTCTCTTCTTTTTTGTGAGATTGCTACGTGTGTTTATTTCCTGTATCTTGTTCGTATAGCTGCCTTGTAATTTCTTCTCTTGCCTGTGCTTAATGTGAGCACTTCTGTCCAAGTCTTTCACTAACTCTGAATTTGTGTGGCTAAATTCTTCTTTATTTCCTTCCCATTGTATTACAGATCTATTTTTTTGCCTTCCCCAGCTATAATTTGAGTACCGGGGTACTGCCCTCTGATCTATTTTTCTGTAGCTTGAAGGTGGTGAGATGATAGGGTTGTACAAGAAAACTGTTCTGAAGCCGAGTGAATGATAGGACTCTGCTCTGTCTCCTAAGAGCTCATTAAGTGTCCTGTCCAGGGTCCACTCCACCATCACAGCAGGGTCCTTGGGTTCAGACTCTGACCCTAAGTCAATGTGGAGACCAGGAAAACAATAGCTCTGGTCCTCATCTCTGTCTACTGAGCTCCATGTGTTCATGCCAAGGGTTTCACTTTGACTTTTTGCTGAGCCATCCACTCATCTCAGTCCACATTTCTACTAATTGGGCAGGGGAGGTCCTAATGAGAATTCCTGGGATTTGCAGACCCTCTCTGGCCAGCTTCTACAGGTGAAAGATTTGTCATAATGGTCTTCTGCTTTTTCATATACATTAGTTTGAAATAGCTAATTTGTTTGCTATTGGTGATTTGTTTGGTTTTATTTTGTTACTGTTGTAGGTTTTAACTCACTATGTCAAGTATTGAGATAGAAGATTTTGCAATCTGGCTTCATTTTACTATCTTTATTCCCATGTTTTCACCTTGAAAACACCACTTTACATTCCTCATGGAAACTATTGGAGGGGGCAATAGAGATGGTAAGAAGTGAGTAAATTTAAGGAATTTAAGGTGTGTTTTGGAAGAAAAATCGACAGCACTTTTTATGTGTTAGATCAGGAGGGTGAATGAGAGGAGCTCCCAGGGTGACACATTGCAGGAGAAACTGTACATAGATAATTTCTAAGGACCTTTATCATACTTCCACCCAGAAGATCTTGGCACAAATTAGTTTACAACTGAAGAAGAATGAGAACGAATATTTACAGAGTCCTCATTGCCAAGCCCTGTGCTAGATACTTACGTCATCTCTTTAATCCTGAGCACATCCCTGTGAGGGGGGTGGCCGCCCACGCTACCCCCACACGTGGCAGAAGCAGTGCGCTGTGGAGGATGGAGAGGGCAAGAGTGTGGGGCAGCTGGGAGTCACACCGTGGTCCTGGCCCTGCCCCGGGCGCTCTCACTGAGGGTGCCTCATTTCACCCCCATGACGGCCGTATGAAATCTGTATTCTCACCTCTGTTTCTTTCTAAATGAGAAAACCAAAGCTCAAAAATGATAAATTAACTTCGTCTCACGTTACTAAGTTCACAGATGGCAGAGGCAAGCTTGAAATCCAGGATTTTCTGACTCCCCTGTTTCTGTTTTCTACCAAACTCGAATGTATTATCAAACCCCTCTCCCACTTTGAAGAGATACGCATAACAACGCATGTTATTATCACCAGAGCCCAGGATCCATGGTTTGCTGCACACCTATTCTAACTCATAAACACAGGTGTAAAATGAGTCCACGTAAGCGCAATCAGCCTTGTTTACTCATTTTGCAGAAATCTGGGCTTGTAGCTTTTCATTGTGCAGAGGTTAGCACAAGAAGGCTGCTATTGTGGTGCTAAAGGTGTGGTTCATCGTCTGAGTTGGGCCTGTACCCAGGAATGGGTTCCATAAGCGCTGTGGCACTTTCCTCCCTACATTGCCCCCATTGGGTCTTATCTCCTTTATCCTGGGAGTGTTTGTGCCACCTTCAATTCTATTGTCGAGCTCTAGGAAGGAGAGGACTCATCTCAGCACCTCATTTGACAGGTCCGAAAGGAAATCAACAAAAGAATAAAAAACTGAGGTGGCATTATCACCCCATTCCCTCCTTTCGTGACATTGCTGCAGTGAATCCTTTTCCACAACCCAGACCTTTGGGCCCTCTCACATACACTCTGATTTTCTCCTGAGGAACAGAGACGAAATCAAGATGACTTCCCTTGGTGGCCCTGCTCAGAGTGGTTTCACGGGTCATGAATTAGCTTATCTGGGGAGAGCAGATCAAAAGAAAATGTGAGTCTAGAATTAGCTAGTAACTTAAAAGTTTTAAACATTGTGTGTGTGTGTGTGTGTGTGTATATTATATAAGAGGATTCCTTTGATATCTAATCTGAGTGTTATGTTAATATATTTGTTTATAAATAGGCCAAGGAAAAACAAGATAGGGAAATAAAGTTGAAAGCAGTCGCTGCAGGTGGCTACTGACATGTGACAGTGTGTTCTGTGTACAATCAAAAGCTGAACAAGGTTGGAGAGAGGAGAGGCAGAGAGAAAAGGGAAAGAAGAAACTCTTGCAAAAGAAGAGAGGAGCAGAAGCAACAGACTGCTAATTGCCCTTCAGAAAGACAGAAAGAGAATGCTTGACTATTTTCTAGGAAATGGTATAAAGGCTAGGCAGGAGCTGAGTGTATGAGGGAATTTGAAAATAACGAAGGAAAAATTATTTCTTTGGAAAAGCAAGTAGAGAGCAGAGACACAAGAGCCAAGAAGCGATTTCTGCTATGAACAGGCCTGAGATTCTGCCAACATTCCGGACATACGTAAACAGAGTGCTCGACGGAACACACTTCTGTCTGCCGGTCACTTTCTCTCGAAATCTACTCACATATGGTTTGCATTTCATTTAGTTTGGGAGTTTATGAATCAGCCTGTAAAACATTCCTTTTAAAGCATAGGTAAGCATGCTCAGTGGAGGGGGTGTCAGGAATACAGGTAGAGAGCGAGAGAAAGGAAATCGAAGGGAGGGAGAACAGGGAGGAGCTCTGCTTCGCTGGAGTACAGGGTCCTTGGTGTGGAATAGAACAGGAGCTCGCTGGGAAGCAGATGGGAGCAGGATCATGGAGGTCTTAAACTTTAGGGTGAGGAATGGAGTTTGGAATTTATTCAATAGACAGTTTTGTCCTGAGAAGCACTGCACTTCTTGAGTGTATTTATGAGATACTCAAAGGTGGGTGCAAGTGTCTCATGCTCTGGAAAGAGGTCAAGATTAATGGTACCAATTTCAATGCCTTTTACATAGAGATCGTATGTGAAGCCTTGGGAGAGAATATGTGGTCCAGAGAGAAAAGCTAGGGAAAGAAGAGAAGCTCCTTAAGGAATGTTTACCCTTTTAGTCAATCAGCATAAGAAAAGAAGTCACTGATGAAGACAGAGAAGTGAAAAAAGAATCTGTATAGCACGTTGCCAGAGGAGTGAAATGAACAGAGAGTTTTAATAAGCAAGGATGTTTTTAATCATACCATAAACTGGGGGCAGGGGGCATTACGGCGAATGTAAGTGGAGGAGGGTTCGTGGGCTTGGGAATTTGTCAGTCCAAGAGCTTGGTGGACACCAGGACCACAGGCAGACACAGGCACTGGGAGGTATAAATAAACCCACTTCCTGTCCCATTTCTGTAAGGACTGGGAAGGATCAATGTATTTTAACAAAAAGGAAAGGCTCTCCTGAGTCTACACCAGGGGAATTTTAAAAACATACTTAACAATTAGATCTTTTAGGGGAAAAACTTGTCATGCTGCTGAAAGTCAGTAAGAGCAGTAAGATAAGAAGACATAGGCCTAGAAACAAACATCTAAGAGGCAGTGGATTTGACCTTTCATAGCCCTAATTCTGCTTTCTTTTATTTGTAGAGATAAGATTTTTTTAAATGTTTAAAATAAAACGGTGTAGAATAGGATGAGAATAAGTAGGAGATGTAACATTCTGAATTCCCCATTTTTGCCTTTTGTGGTCATAGCCAGGCCTAAGTATTTATGAGCCTAAGGCATTGTTTCATTGACTTCTCTGCCCCAGTAATTAAGGGCTACATGTTGAAAGTGCTGAACAATGGAAGAATCAGAAGAGGGAAACCCTTTAGGGCTGTTCCTCTCACTTGGTTTATGTTCAACCCCAAAATCTACCTAGGCCTAACCCCTTCCACTGTTCCCACCAGCCAAGTACTCTAAGCAGTTTCCCTTCTTCTGTTTGTTTGGAAACTGGGTCTCACTCTGTTGCCTAAGATAGGGTGCAGTGGCTCATGATAGCTCACTGCAACCTCACTCTCACACTCTTTGGTTCAATTGATCCTCCTGCCTCAGCCTCCCAAGCAACTGGGACTACAGGTGAGTGCCTCCACGCTTGGCTAGTTTTTCTATTTTTTGTAGAGAGATTGGCGGGCAGCTGGTGGTAGGGGGTTTGTCTCGCTCTTGCTCAGGCTGGTCTTGAACTCCTGGCCTCAAGCGATCCTCCCACCTCAGCCTCCCAAAGTGCTAGGATTACATGCATGAGCCACCACGTCCACCCTCCCTTGTTTCTTTCTATGCAAGGAGGGAGTTACATATATGTTGACTTTTAGTTGATAACTTGGGATGTTTTATGTTAGGCCTGGTACTTTCTGAATATACGGAGTGTCCCAAAAGTCACCATACATAAGGAAAATGGGAAAGTGCAGCTAAATGTACCTTTATTTACAAAATATTCATTACAAAATTTTTTCTTTGTGTGGAGGCTTTTGGGACACCCTATAGAATAAACTTGTGAAGTATATGGTCTTTAAGAGAGAGATAAGGGACCTGTAATAAAAGACACTTCTGAGGAATGGTTTCATTGTATTAATATTTTAAAACACATTTTAGTTTGGAACATATTGAGAACCTATCTCACTCAACATTATGTTTTGTTAGTTGAAATATGTATACATACATATATTCATTCATTCTTTTCTTTTTAAGGGTAAAACTAGTATGGTAGGCCTCAGTATTTTCACAAACATCTCATAAAAGGGTACTATTTCTCCAGTCCCTCTGAGGTTAGGTTTGGCTGTATGACACACTTTGGGTAGTAGAAGTGGGAAGAAGTAGTATAAGTCACTTCTAGACTGAAGGTTTAAGACCAGAATGGAATTCATCCCACTTCTCTGCCCCTCTTCATAGTATCTGGTAAATCCCCCCATGGCAGCTGCTCTAGCAGCCTGATCCTGGAGGCAGGACCACATGGAACAGAGATCCCAGACAACCCATCGTGGATATGCAGCTTGAAAAAGAAACAGTTTGTTGTAATAAGCCACTGAGATTTGTACCTGTGGTATAGCTTCCAACAACTTGAAATGTTCTTAGGGGTTTAAAAATATTCTTGATCCCTGTGCCTGAGTCATCTTCTTGGTAACCTGCCCAGCTCCAGTCCTGCCACCTGCTTATACCAAACAGCTGTCTGCCTGCCTTTTTTAGCATGTTCTGCATACTGTGTCTATGAGCCTCCTAACTCCTTAAATCATCTCTGTTGTTTTATATTTTACTTATCTGACTTCTGTACATATATTACTTGTTACAGTACTCTCCAGAGATCCTCTTCTCTCTGATAGCCTGGACTACCAAATCTCTGCATCTGGCCCCATCCTCTAAGCATCTGGCCCACCGCAGTGCTCTGCGTTTGCCAGTGCCTGTGGAATCAGTGATGCCCAGCAATGTCTCGTGAGCGATGAATTTAAATGACTCTAAACTAATTGAGGGGAGGGTTCATGTCAGATTCAACATTGTAAATACCTGCTGTCTTAGAGCCAAGTGTTCCATCAACATTAAATGAATAAATGCATACTTGTATCAAATTTCATTAAAATTTATTAAGTTTATTTGAATTAGAAAAAGATTCCCACCTATAGATTAGCTTCCATTTTGTTTCAAATTAAATTTAAGGTAAAGTGACTTTCAGTAAATTTTATCAAAAGCAGTCAAATTTTTGACAAACAGAGCAAAATATGTCAATGCTATTTGATTGTATATTAAAAGGTAAAACCATTATTTTTGCATGCTCTTGCAAGGCATTTTAAATCTTTAGTAATTCAATATGGGTAACCATAGCACACAGCTCTGGTATATCATACTCTGTCTCATTGGCTCACCCCTGATTTTGGCTGCAATAGGAACAGAGGGTTTGATCCAGAGCTTGCCTTCTGTTTTTTGCCTCAGGCTATTCTCCATCAGGAGCCTCCTAACAAGGCCACACACCAGGTTGTAAACCTTTACTGCCCATGGGGGGAACCCTCAGGATGAAGGGAGCCTCTGAGTGCCTCGGAGACATTCCAAACACCTTTCAGGTGGTCTGGCAAATCAAGCCCCTGTTTTCCACGGCTGTAAACTTGATACTGAGCCTTTATATTGACTCTTCTTTTTCCCACCTGTCACTCTCCCTGCCCCTTCACTCTTGTTCCCTGGGCTCACCTTCTTTACTCAAATCCTTAGCACAGACTCTGCTTGTGGGAAAACCCAAAGTAAGACAGTAATTCTCTCTATCTCTGATCAATTTACACAAATCAGACCCTGTATAGCTCTTATTTGTATTGATCTCAAAGTGAATGTTGCATGTGTGCTTTTTTATTTTTTATTTCAGCATATTATGGGGATACAGATGTTTAGGTTACATATGTTTCCCTTGCCCCCCCTCCCCGCTAAGTTCGAGTTTCAAATATGTCCATCCTTTGGGTGATGCGCATTGCACTCTTTCTGTATGTATATACCTGTCCCCTCTCCCTCCTCCCCCCTCCCTCCTCCCCCCTGCCCAACATCCAATAGATGTTATTCTTATATGTGCACTTATGTGTTGATCAGTTAATACCAATTTGACGGTGAGTACATGCGGTGCTTGTCTTTCCATTCTTGGGATACCTCACTTAGTAGAATGCATTCCAGCTCTATCCAGGAGTATACAAGAGGTGTATGTGTTTTTAAATCTTCAATTACTATGTACCTACTATATGTTCAACACTGTGCAATATCTTATGAGAAAGCACACTGAAAGTCTGTAGTCAGAAGATCTGGTTCTAGTCCTGGCTTTGCTGAACACTATCTACTATTTGGCAAACTATTAATACATAAGTTACCTAACTCTTGCCTATAGTGTAGGGAAAATACAGTGCCTCTTTCTGAATCATTATACCATGACAGTATAACACATACAATCTGCATTTTGACATATATTGCATAATTATAGAACATCTTGTATCTTGTTTCCTATGTAAACACATTGAAGCCATATGAAGACTGTAAATGCATTGAAGCTATGGGGTTTTTATTTTATCCTTTTTTATCCTCAAAAAGACCTAACATTTCTAGATGCATATTAGTCAACTAATAAATTATTGGTTGGCAAAAACATAGGAATTTTGTCTAGACAACTGATACAATTAGATTGCTCACTTTTCGTTTTGAGTTATTTGTAGAATATTTTCTAGGTACCTGATTTATATGCTAAAGTAAATCAATATTAGTTTTTTAGTTATAAAGAGTAAATTGCGTGTGTGTATGTGTGTGTGTGTGTGTGTTTGAAAGACAGAGGGAGGAGGGTGGAGCAAAGAGAGAACCAATTTAACAATGGCTATTTACTTTTCCCCCAAAAAACTACATCTTCAGTGATTAGGAGAAGATTCTATTGAAATAGGAGATGAACAGTAGCATGCAGAATAAACCTACTGTCAAGTGTTAATCCATTTTAAGAACCCATGTAAAGCAACTTAGTCAAAGCCTAACCTTGAAATTTGAGCAACTTGGTTCTGATGGCTATGCAAAGAAACAGCAAGCAAAGGGCAATGGGACAGAGGGTGGGAATGAACACTGGTTCTATTCCAGTAGGTTGACCTCAAGTAGTCAATTTTTCAAGATATTCTCAAAGTAACTTGGAATTTCCAAAGGATTCTTGTGCAGTACTATCTGGAACTACACAAAAACTAGAAATGTAGCTCTTTTGTTATAGAAAACAATCTGGAAGTACATAATGCCTGTAAATAATACCAATTCAACACAATGGCCTTAAATCATTCCCTTTTACCTGGTGGGTTTATCTTTGTGATCTCCTCTCTCTGTGAGCAGGAATAGGTTACAGACCTGGCTAAAGTCTTTGGACCAGAGTTAGAGCCAGGCTTTAAAGCTAGTGGGGCTAGGCCTTCCCTGTGGGCCTTCAGTCAAGGACAGAGCCCTGGACCAGCAGAGACAGTCTCCTTTCTGCTGTAGCACCTTTGGAGTTTGATCTTGGTAAGAATAGAGTTGGGAGGACAAAGTAAAACAGAATCAATCTAACTAACTGTGGTGTAGAGCTTCCCAAATTACCACTGGTGCTACATGAGACCATTTTGAGTGATATATAATGGATAGCTCCTAATTTTAAAAAGTTATCCTGCAGTATTTATTAAGTACTTTCTATTTATAAATAATTCCAGTTATGGAAAATAAGCAAATGAAGAGGAATAAGCCAACAAAACAAATACTGATTGACATTCAAAGGGTGAGATTTATATGATGTGTGAGATGCTTTATAGGTGCTATGGAGATAAATATTTTTTAACCTTCTAAAAATTGATAAATGAAACTTTTAGACAGAAATGTACATAAGACAGAGTTTAATGATTTATCACAAAGAAAACATTCATGTAACTACCA
This sequence comes from Avahi laniger, assembly GCA_963575035.1. Classification (NCBI taxonomy): domain Eukaryota; kingdom Metazoa; phylum Chordata; class Mammalia; order Primates; family Indriidae; genus Avahi; species Avahi laniger. Next base: position 49,500 of record CAUYSK010100986.1, read on the forward strand.
CCTGAGTCAAGAAGTAGAACATTGTCATCAACATGAAAACTCTGTGTTGTCCTTTCAATCACTACTTCCTGCTGCCCCTCAAAGAACCATTGTCTGGACTGTCATAGTACTAGAGTCCCCGTTCTTCCTTGGTTGTTCTTTATTAAGATGTCAGCTTTAAGAAACAATGATGATATAGCACCTCTTGTATTCTCCTGGATAGAGCTGGAATGCACCTGCTAAGTGAAATATCCCAAGAATGGAAAAACAGCAACCACATGTACTCACCATCAAATTGGTATTAACTGATCAACACTTAAGTGCACATATAAGAATAACATCTATTGGATGTTTAGGCAGGGGGAGGGGAGAGGGGAGAGGAGGGGACGGGCATATGCACAAACAATGAGTGCGATGCGCACCTCCTGGGGAATGGACACGCTTGAAGCTCGGACTTGTGTGTGGACGGGGGGAAAGGGCAACATACGTACTCTAAACATCTGTACCCCCATAATGTGCTGAAATTAAAAAAAAATAGATGTGTTCCTCAATACCATTAAGTTAGTCTTGATGGCTATTTCAGTGCTTTATAAATGGAACTAGAAAATATGTATTCTTTGGCTATTTTGTTTGTGAAATTCATTATCCATGCTATTTCATGTAACTGTAATTTCTTCATTTTCATTACTGTATAGTATTCTAGTGCTGAATATACTGTAATTTATTATTTATTCTACTATTGCTAGGTATTTGTATTATTGCCAGCTTTCAGCTATTAACAATAATACTGCTTGGGAGAACTCTTACATATGGCTCTTGGGGTATATATGCACATATTTCTGTTGAATCTATAATAAAAAAGTAAAATGTTTGTGTTGTAGGATATGTATATATTCACTTTACTAGATGATGGAAACTGTTTTCAAAATGGTTACAATTTCTATTACCACCAGCAGAATACGAAGTTTCCACGTCCTCATCAACACTTATCAGTCTTTTTTAATGCTAGCGATTCTGGTGTGTATGTGTAATAATATCCCATTATAGCTTTAATTTGCCTGTTCCTGATGCTTAATGAAAATTAGTACCTTTTCATATGGTTATTTTATATGTGGATTCTTCTTTTATAAAATGCCTGTTCAAATATCTTGCCCATTTTTTCTATCTGGTCATTTTTCTTCTTCGCATTGATTTCTTTACATATTCTGCATACCACTCTTTGTTGGTAAAATATTGGTGTCTTTTAATGAACAAAGGTTCTTAATTTTAACATAATCAAATATTTTGACTGTTTAATATAAGTGTTTTCTGTCTTCTAAGAAGTATTTCCTATTTAAGGTCATGAAAATACATTTCTATATTATTTCCATTAACTTTCTTGTTTAACTTGACATATTTAAATATACAATACTCCTGGAACTTAATTTTAGAATAAGCTGTTAAACAGGGCTCAAGTTTTCACTGCTTTTTAGCACCATGGTAGAAAACACTATTCTTTCTCCACAGCTCTGCGGTGGAATCCGCTCATAAATCATTCCCTAATGTGTGGGCCTATACCTGAGATCTCTGTTTCATTCTTCTATTTGTTCAACCGGTGCCAATATCACGCTGCCTTGATTCTTGTTGCTTTATAAGTCATGATATCTGGTAAAGCATGTCTTTCCACTTTGTGTTTATTCTTCAAGTGTGTCTTAACTATTCTGGGCTTTTTCCCTTTTGTTGATTTTAGAATAAGCTCAGTGGTGTTCTGGCAAACTAGTACTCTGGGGGAAAAAAATCTTTGATTTGTAGTGTTTGCCAATTGTCATGGGGTAAATACTTCCACAAAGGTAGTTTCAAGCTACCAGGGGTTTAATAAACAGTTCCAAAATTCCTGAATATTAAACAATTGGCTCTCATGAGTTGGTATGAGCTAGTGTAAACTGGGTCCTACACACCACTAATAAGCTTGTCCAGTATCACACACACGCACACGAAACACTGCTATAACCATTTTGATTTGGAATGCATTGAATTTACAGATATTTGAGAGAAATTGACATATTTATAATAGTGAGTCATCGAGCCCATTATACATTCCTCTATTTAGATCTTTAATTTTTTTCAATAATACTTTATTAGTTCATTTTTTCTTTCTTCTGTTCTAGTCTTTTTTTATGGCGATCCTGCTCATCTTCTTTAGTTAAATTTATTCTGAGAAATTTTATATTTTTAATGATTTATTTACATATAAAATATTTAACATTATGCATATGTAAAGTTTTTAAGTTTGTTTTGAAAATGTTGTTGCTGATATATATAAAAATGCATTTTTAAAAAAGATTATTTTTACCTGTACCCAACAACCTTCTGTAATCCATAGATAAATTTTAAAATTCATGCATACTCTTTTTTGATTTTTATGTATGTAGTAATATTTTTTGTGTGTGAGTAGTGGTTTTATTTCTTCCTTTTTAATCCATTGTCTTATATTTTTTCTTGCCCTGCCACATTGTGTACCTGTACAATGTTGAATAAAATTAGTGACTGTGACATTCTTGTCCTTCTCCAGATTTAAAGTAAAAGCTTTCAACATTTACTATTAAATGAATGTTTTGCTATAGGGTTTTTGTTATTGTTTGATTTGTTTTTGTTTGTTTGCTTTTATACATACCCTTTATTGAGTTAAGGAAGTTCCCTCCTGGTTTTAGTTTGCCGAGGGTTTTTAATCATGAATGGTTGCTGAATTTTATCAAATGCCATCTATTTAGACCATGTGACTTTTTTCTTTTTTATGCTAATGTAATAAATTACACTAATCTCTGTTTTAACATTATACCAATTTCAGATTCGTAGACAAACTAGTAAATACATATTACTGGTTTCAGTTTGCTAGCAGTTTGTTTAACATTCTTACATCTATGGTCATGAGTGTAATTTTTCTTTTTCTTAATATCCTTCTAGGTTTTAATATCAAAGTTATTCTGGTCTCAAAAAAGAAGATAGAGTATGTTTCCTTTTTTCTAAAGAAAGAGTTTGGATTTATTTCTTCCTTAAATATTTGGTTGAGTTCACCATTAAATATAATGAATAATATCAAAGAATATAGAACTATTAAAGTTTCATATTTCATCTTGTGTTAGTCTTGCAAAATAACCTTGTTAGAAATTTTCATTGCTTCGACATTTTCAAGTTCATTCGCAAGACATTGTTCATAGCATCTTCTTGTCATCTTTTTAACGTCTGTCTACAAGACCTGTAATGATGTCCCCATTTTATTGCTGATATTTTGTTGTTTATTGTTTATTTTCTATATGATTATTTTCTGCTGTTAACTTTATTTCTTTTTCCTTCCACTGTCTTTGGATTTTATTTTGTTGTTCTCTAACTTTTTGAGATAAATGCATAGCTCATTTATTATCAGATTTTAATATTTCAATATATACTTTGAAAACTCTAAATTTTTCCCTGTGACTTTTGCTGTATCCCAGATATTTTGATATTTAGTAATTTCAGTATCAGTCAATAGAAAATATTTTATAATTTTCAATATGTTCCCTTCATTGAGCCATGGTTTACATAAATGTGAATTTCTTAATTTCTAAATAAGCAAGAATATTCTAGCAAAATGTTTGTTTTCGATTTTTAAATTAATTGTGTTTTAACCACGGATATGCTCTATAGTTTCAGTTCTTTAAAACTTATAGAGCCTTACTTTGTGGCACATAGTATAATAATTTTTGTAATGTTCCAAGTGTACTTGAAAAGAATATGTCTTTTTCAGGTTTTCAATATATTGTTTTATGCATATTAATTAGGTCATTCTCTATTTGTGTTATTTTACTGTATCCTAACTGATTTTCTGTCTGCTTGCTTTATTATTACAAAGAAACATGTATTATAATTTTACATTATGATTGTGGAGTTGTCTATCTTTTTAATGTCAGTTGTCGCTTTATTTTAAGGCTATTTTATTATATACATATAAATATGGAATTGTTATAAAATATCCTTCTTACTCTTCACCTTAAATTTTACTTTATCTGATATTATGATTATACAGAATTTTATCTGGAAAATCTTTTTCATCTTTTTACTTTCAATCTTCTTATATCTGTCTACTTTAGATATGTCTCATAAACAGTATAGTTTTTAATTCAGTCTGGTAATGTTTGTCTTTATCAATTTAAAAATTGGAATATTTAATCCATTTATATTTAATGTAATTATTGATTTATTTGAATTTAAATCTATCATCCTCTTTTCTATTTGTCCTGACTGCTTTGCTTTTTTCTTCTCCTTTTCAGTCTTCATTTAGATTGATAATTTTTTTTATTATTCCATTTCCCCTCTATTTCCTTCAGCTATGTACTCTTACTCTTCTTTCAGTACTTATCTTAGGAATTACAACATATATATATATATATTTTTTTTTTTTTTTTTTGAGACAGAGTCTCACTCTCTTGCCTGGGCTAGAGTGCCGTGCCTTCAGCCTAGCTCACAGCAACCTCAAACTCCTAGGCTCAAGCAATCCTTCTGCCTCAGCCTCCCGGGCAGCTGGGACTACAGACACGCGCCATGATGCCTGGCTAATTTTTCTGTTTTTAGTTGTTTGACTAATTTCTTTCTATTTATAGTAGAGACGGGGTCTCTCTCTTGCTCAGGCTGGTCACAGCATATACTCTTAACTTATCAAAATCTAATATTAATTGGTTCTTTCAGACTCCAGCCAGACAATGCAAGTAGATCAAAGACATTAGGATAATTTGATTTCATATATTCCTATTTTAATTAGAATTATTTAATTGTATTTATTCTCCATTTTAAAATGAATATCAGTTAATTCGTATTTTATTTTTTATGTATTAAAACTTCAACAAAATACTATTATAATTCTTTTGCATAGTCAATAATTATTTTGATTTACTCGCTTATTTAGCTTTTGTGGCCACCCTTCAAAAGTTGGATGGTCCTTCACCCAAAATTTGGTTTGGAGGTCTAGGCTGAATATGCTACACACATATGAAGAGAATATGAAAGGGTTTATTAATCTGAGGGAGAGCAGGACACACCTCCCAAGGTGATCCAAAAATATCTTGAGAGATTAGGAAAAGGAGGCTAGTTTTTATGATGGTTAAAGA
>CAUYSK010100995.1:0-20439 GCA_963575035.1 Avahi laniger
GTCAAAGGACATGAACAGAAACTTTTCAAGAGAAAATAAAATAATGGCCAACAAACATATGAAAAAATGCTCAACATCTCTAATCATCAGGGAAATGCAAATCAAAACCATGATGAGATATCACTTATCTCCAGTGAAAATGGCCTTTATCAAAAAGTCCCCAAACAATAAATATTGGCATGCATGCAGAGAGATAGGAACACTCATACACTGCTGATGGGACTGCAAACTAGGACAACCTCTGTGGAAAGCAATATGGAGATACCTTAAAGAGATACAAGTAGAACTACCATTTGATCCAGCAATCGCATTACTGGGCATCTACCCAAAAGAACAAAAGACATTCTATAAAAAAGACACCTGCCACTCAAATGTTTATAGTAGCACAATTCACAATTGCAAAGATGTGGAAACAATCCAAGTGCCCATCAATACATGAGTGGGTTAATAAAATATGGTATATGTATACCATGGAATACTATTCAACTTTAAGAAACAATGGTGATCTAGCACCTCTTGTATTTTCCTGGAGAGAGCAGGAACCCATTCTACTAAGTGAAGTAACCCAAGCATGGAAAAATAAGCACCACATGTACTCACTAGAAAATTGGTTTCACTGATCAACACCTAAGTGCACATATAGGAATAACATTTATTGGGTGTCAGGCAGGTGGGAGGGGGGAGGAAGGGATGGGTATATATATACATAATGAGTGCAATGTGCACCATCTGGGGCATGGACATGCTTCAAGCTCTGATTGGGGGGAAGTGGGGGGTCAAGAGCAACATACATAACCTAAACATTTGTACCCCCATAATATGCAGAAATAAAAAAAAAAGAATTTTGAGTACAAAAGAAAAAACCTACTGCACTGCTTGTCATATAAAAGTACAACACACAGACAAGCACCACATGTACTCACCATCAAATTGGTATTAACTGATCAACACATAAGTCCACATATAAGAATAACATCTATTGGATGTTGGGCAAGGGGGAGGGGGGAGGAGGGAGGAGGGGATGGGTATATGCATACACAAAGAGTGCAATGCGCACTACCTGAAGAATGAACATATTTGAAACTCGGACTTGGGGGCGGGCAAGGGCAACACACGTAACCTAAACATCTGTATCCCCATAATATGCTGAAATAAAAAAAAAGTATAGCACAATTATTTACAGTACATAACACTTGATAATGAAAACAAAGGACTGTTACAAATTTAAAAAAAATACTTTAAATGAGTTTATAAATTCTGGATAGATAAAGCAGAAAGAAAAGATAAATGTTTTATTTATGTTTGCAAAAGTATAATCTAATGATTTGCTGTAAATTATAAGTTGCTTAAAAGTAGAGGAAGAGAGGTTCCTCAAACTTGAAAAACAGAATATTAAAGAACTAATAATGCTCCAAACATAAGTCATAATAAATAATCACTCTTCACTGTTCCATGTAATTAATTCTTGTTCTGCTGGATCTTGGATTAGTGATTTTATTAGTACGAACATGTCAACTCCACTAGCATTCTGGACATTCTTAGCCAGTCCAGTGAAACAGTATCAAAGTCACTTAAACAATTCCGTCAAAAGCCTGTGCTCCAGATAGGTGTCATACTTCCCTCCATGGATCTCTGAGACATTCCCTTATGTTAAAAATATAACTCTGGCCTGTATCTGATTGCAAGTGCTTTCAGAGAAAAATAAGTGTAAAACAAAAATTACATTTGAATGACAAAAAAACTTAAAATGGCTGTGGTTAAAGATCTGATGAGAGTTCATGTGACAAGGAAATGTATTTTCTTTGGCATTCAACATTTTCAATAACTAGGATTATAATTGAAAACATTAAACCAAGACATATGGACAGCAAGAGTACTGACAAATTTCTAAGATCAATATATAATTTACAAAATACTTATATTAAGATTTACCCAAGATGGGCATGGTGGCTCATGCCTATAATCCTAGCACTCTGGAAGGCTGAGGAGGGAGGATCGCTTGAGCCCAGAAGTTTGAGGTTGCTGTGAGCTAGGCTGACACCACAGCACTCTAGCCTGAGCAACAGAGCGAGACTCTGCTTCCAGCCACCCACCCCCTCAAAAAAGATTTACCCATTCATATGTAACCTTTGAAAGGTTAAAGCATCTCTTCTTATTTGACAACACTTTTATGCAATTGAACATATCAAATAAACCTAATGATTTTTTTTTAACATTTCTCTTTTAACAAAGTGAAAGAATAAATTCTTTGAAATTTTCCAGATGCTCTCTGGAATCAAGTTTTAATTTATGATTTGACTTGGGGAAGGCAAAATAGTTAAAAATTTTGAACATTTGCCAGAAGAAGGTCCTGGGTTACTGTGAAAGAATATTAACTTCCTATTTATCCAAAGTGACAACTAAAGAATTTAAAAGTAATGATAGGAGGTATCATGATTATAAACAACTTTAGCCCTTTTGAAAAGTGAAAATATTTCTTTCTCATAATAAAATATAAAAAGTTGAACATAAAACATAGAAAATTATCCTGATAAAGCGCAGGATCTTTGTTTTTTAGGGAGATTAATTAAAAGGTAAAAAAAAAAAAACACAACCTTTTAAAATCTACTAAGAAGAGATCAATAATCTAAAAAAAAAACTGTGTAATTTTAACAGAGAGACAGCCAAAGTCTACTTTTGCATTGATGTATTTTTATATTAAAGTTTACCAAAAATTATAAATAAATCCATCTAATCTTAGACAGCTTTGAATATGCAAGATAAGATGCCTTTTCCTAGATTACTTTTCCACAAACTTTCTACAACTTTTACCCATTAAGTTTTTGTCCTATAGTTTCCTTGTTCTCTTCTGGAACAACCAGTCATCTTAGGACAAAATTACTTTCTTTTTCCTGTAACAAAACAAATCCTACATACTTTGCATGCTTTTCATGGAAAATGGTTTCCTTTATATCCTTATTATTTTTTAGAAGTTTATATATATTAATTATAATTTTTAACCATTAGTATCCTTTTTTTACAGAGAAAACTAGAGAGTAAAGAATTGTGAATTGTCTGTCATAATACTAGGATTCTATAGTATGCTAGAAAATTTAATAAATATAACATCTAATGATTTTTATAGGTATATGCTTCCTCATAGTACAATTTTTCAAGGTGGCAAAAAGAACATATTTATTAACACATTCAAATATATTTAGCCTCTTTGTATTGTATAAAAATAAAAAGGAAAAAGTATATAAAGTTAAACCTACATTTGGTAATTAATGTTTCAGTAATTTTTCTTATTTAGAAACAATTTAAGTATTTAATGCATATCTATCACTTAATTTAATTTAGCATAACTCTAAAGTTGCAAGTTACAAAATTATTTTGGAAACGATTTTCAGGCAGACACATTATACATTATTAGCAAAGCTAGCCATTATTCTGGGTATTCCTCTGTAAAATATGCATCTTAGGCAAGTATCATAAAAGCAAAAAACTAAAAAAGTTAAATACATACTTTTTGTTTTACTGCTTAACTTGATATGTATGAAGAATTTCTTTTTTTTACTACTTATTTACTTGAATATTTTTTCTGAGGTTGAATTTATAGTTTGTACAATCTTAAACACCTAGCAGATATATTATCTTATTTTAGTAGTAAACCCAAGCAGTATAAAAATGTAAGCTTGTATTATACTTAATGTTAATAACTCAAAAGATATACCAATTTTATTAAACCAATAATACTAAAGTAGTCTTATCGCCCAAAGATTTACTCAATTCACATGAATTTGACAAGCATTTGTGTTAGTTTCTATATTTCTGGGAATTTTATATATATTTAATTTAAGTAAGTGCTTATTTATCACAAAAGCAATTTGAATAGAGCTACTGTGTGAAATTTTATGACTTTATTGGGTAATACTATCTGGAAGTAGAAAAAATAACACATATATATAAATATATATAACATACATACATAAACATAAAATTAAATGCAGAGACCTTTTATAGCTTCCATTCTAAAATCTTAGCCATGAGTCAGATAAACACAATAATATAAAACTCATTGGTTTATATAAAGCAGCTGACTCTTACCTTTGCTCCATTTTATATTTTTATATGAATTGTGTTTCTGACAGATGGAACAAGTTTAGGTTACCTACTCAATACAAAGGCTAATGCTTTTTATCAAAATTTGTGAAGGAGGCTTTGAAGATTTTCTTTTGCTCTGACATGTAGTTGCTTTTGGAGTTCCTGAGACTCTTAAGAGTCCCATCACATGAGAGCACAGCTAGAGGGTATTGTCTGTGAGGAACAGTCCCTCACCAGACACCAAGTATCTTGATATTGCACTTTCAAGCCTCCAGCTCTGCGAGAAATAAATTTCTGTTCACAAGCTACCCAGTTCACAGTATTTTGCTATATCAGACTGAACAGATTAGGACCCATTATCCTTAGTAAAATCATGCCTGTAAGAAAAGAAGCAGACAGAAATAGTAGAGCATACAACTCGCAGGGGTTCAGGAATCTTAAGAGTCAAAACTCTCCTTATTATACTTCATGCACTATCCTCAGGAGCACTGGCTCGGGAGTCAGATAGACCCATGGACTCCTAATCAATCAGTCAGGAGTGAAGACAGATTTCAAAAGTGAACACTTGGGGTCCTGAGAGGTCTTGGGGTTCAGTGATAAATCTGATCCTATGCAAATCATGATGTCATAACTATTTAGAAAAAAATTATTCTGACACTTGTTAAAACAGCAAGGAGGACTCCATTCAGGACTATTATAATAGGTGTCAAACCTATTGCAATCAGGGAGTGAGATCAGGCCCAACTCCAAGTATTGCAAGGATGGTAGAGATTTATAGCCACCAGCAGAGTTAGGGGGTAAAAACTTAGTAAGAGGAAACCTCAGGGTGAGAAAATTCTTGCGAAATTGACTTAACAAGATTTTTGCTGAAGACAGGCCACGGGGATTAGGTTTTAAGGTTAGGGGTTGAAAATTTTGATCAGATATGGAGGATTACCAGATACCAAGGGTGGGGGATTTTCTTTGAACTGACTTAGTAGGATTCTTGCTACATCTGGGCCCAGCGAGAATGGAGGCCAACATTGAGGCCAAGTCAATGGGAGGGCTCAAGGGAGCCTGACTGAAGTTTGGTCAAAGAGAGAGCTTTTTGTCAGTTTTAAAACTGTGAAAGATACAATAATGCATGAACTCAAGTCTATATAGCTGCGGTAATATCCCAGTTTACTCCTTATTACTTTCATGAACTTGAGCAAGGTATGCTACCTCTTCCCAAACCCTTCACTTGTCAGACTGAGATAATAAGAGTTCCTATTGAATACACTATTATTAGGATAAATGAGTTAATATACTCAAAGTTTTCAACATAGAGTCTGGCATTTAATAAATGCTATACAATACATAATATTGCACAAAGCAAATAGTTTCTTACTACTTTTCCTACTTCGACTAAATAGCCCTCTATCATCTCCCTCAGCCTTGTTCATTTTTCAATAGTACCACAGACATCATGGATCAACCTCCTCTGGTAATAATTTCAGGAACATGATCTCCATGCTTCTTTCCCTTCGTTTCAATTTATTCCCTCAGCAGACATAATATGCAATTTGCTTACTCTGTTTCTTTTATTGGTCTGGCACTGTAGTTCATTCTCATTTGGGAACCTTCTATGTTACACATCATGTGTATCCTTTCTGATACTCTTCCTTTGCTTTCCCTCTATTTGCTAATCTCTTCACTGTGCTAAACAGTCTCTTCAGCTTTCACTTGCATATAAAACATCAAAGTATATATATTTCAGGAAACGATTATATATTTCTAGAATTTTAAAAAGAGGTCTTTACTGAAGATGTACTTTCGTGAGAGGCAAGTATATAATTGAAAACTGAAGCTATAGGAATAGGGAGAGTAAACATAGGGGGAAATAGGAACGCTGGAGTGAGTAGAGCTAATCAAAGATGGAAAAGCTTAAGAAGTCAGAGTGATACTAGAAATTCATGGGAGTTTTTTTTTCAGATATATACTTTCTTTTCCATATATGTGTCTTTATTTTTTAAACTTCTTTCTCTTTTATTGCATGTATTTTAGGTGAATAACATATATTTATATATATATATACACATACATATGAAGTGAAATGATTACTACAGTCAAGTAAATCATCCTATCCATCGCCTTCCATAATTACTTTTTTCCTGAGATAAAAGCACCTAAAACATCCATTCTGTTAGCAAATTTTCAGTATGCAATACAAAATTATTAAATATAATTCTCATTACATTAGAACTCTAGACTTATACATCCTACATATCTGCAAGTTTGTAATCTTTGATCTACTTCTCCCTATTTAATCTCCCTCCTTACCCTGGTAACTACTGTTCTACTCTTTGTTTCTGTGTGTTAGAATTTTTTTTAAGATTCCATACAGAATTGAGATCATGCAGTATTTTTTCTTTGTTTCTGGCTTATTTTACTTAGCATAATAACTTCCAGGTTCATCCATGTTGTTACAAATGACAGTATCTCCTGCATTTTTAAGGCTGAAAAATATTTCATTATATGTTATATATATCCCATTTTATATATATTATATATATGTATATAATACACACCATGTGTATATGTTTATATATTTTATATTTTATATATATATACCTGTACATGCATTTTTGAATCCATTCCTCTGTTGATGGAGACTTAGGTTGTTTCTATATCTTGGCTATTGTGAGTAATGCTGCAATGAACACAAGAGTGCAGATCTTTCTACGAGATGCTGATTTCATTTCCTTTGGGTATATACCCGGAAGAGGAATTGCTGGGTCACAGGGTAGTTCTATTTGTAATTTTTGAAGAACCCCCATACTGTTTTCCCTAATTGCTGTACCAATTTAGATTCCCATTAACAGTGTACAAAGGTCCCTTTACGCTGTCAACACTAGTTATCTCTTGTCTTTTTGATAACTGCCACCCTAACACTTGTGAGATGATATCTCATTGTGGTTTTTTGCATCCCACTGAAGATGAGTAATGTTGAGCACATTTTCAAATACCTTTTGGCCATTTTTATGCCTTTTATTTTAGATATTAACTCTTATCAAATATATGATTTGCAAATCTTTTCTTCCAACCTGTGGGCTGTCTTCATTCTGTTGATTGTTTTCTTTGCTGTGTGGAGCTTTCTATTTTGATGTAGTCCCATTTGTTCATTTTTACTTTTGTTATCTCAATGTTTGTTGTGCAGATATACTCGTATACTTTCCAATGAAGCTGAGAAGTCAAGCAGTATGAAACTGAAGAAATTCGTTATGTTTACTGACATAATGTCTGTGGAAATTTTGGCATCTATTATTGTCTGTCTCTATGTTGTGGTGTAAGCTACCACTGAGAATGTGGGAGAAGTTGAAATTTGGGGTGCAGGTGAAGGAACTGTCCTAAGATAGGAAGAGTGACATCTTCCATTGAAACTAGAGACATGGACTAAAACAGATGAATCTATGCTAAAGTTGGTTTCATGTCTTCTATTTACACTGAGGAGTGAAAGAGAGTTGAAAATAGAACATTTGAGGAGAATAGTGAATGTTTGAAATTCAAGTTGAGAAAGGAAGATTATGATTAAGGTAACAATAGAATTGACACAGCGATTAAGTGTCAGTTGAGCTTAATAGCGGTGACAAAAGATCAAAGGACCTTCCTAAGAAAAAGAAGGTCAGGAGTCTATATTCAGGAAACAACCTACCTATAAGGTTAATCAAATTGAGGCGAAGGTTTAAGCCTTTTTGGTCAGTACAGGGAGGAGCTTTATTCTTTCCCACAAGGTATTGGCTTCAGCTGGAAAGACATGAAAGCTAGAGGTGATTCTCTGGCTATGGACTGGGATGATGAACAGGCAGCTTCACGGCACAAGAGTAGGTTGATGCCGATTGCCAGCTGGAACCTCAGCTGGGATGTCAGCTGGAACATTTCAACTACATGCAAGCTAATTTGGGTTTCCTTACAACACAGTGGCTGTATTCCAAGTGAAATTGCAATAGAAAACAACCAGATAAGTTGACATCCTGATTGTCTCCAAAATTGAATAATAAACTAAAAGGAAGAGGGGAGTTGTAACTGGCTCCCCATTGAACAAAACTTCAATCACCCCTATTTAATCCTCTCCCTTAACTACCTACCTGACCTCTGAGTTGTTTCCCAATAATGATAGATTTTCTGCAAGGCCACTGGGCATGCTTCCTGACTCGAGGACTCTCCATCCCCATCGACCTGCTCCAAGACACATCCTATATATAGTATAGAAGTAAATAAACAGCCTATGATCACCATTTTTTGGAGAAAGGGATTTGAGACAACTTCTCCTGTTCTTCCAACAAGATGTCTGTCATATTAAAAAATTCCTTTCTTCCTTGGCAATTCTTGTTGTCTTAATAATCGAATCTTTGTGTGAGGAAAAACTAGACCTAGACTGAGACGCTCTTGTGGTTTCAACAACATAAGTTGGAGTGTCCACAGAAGTAAGACAGATGGGTCTGGCATTAATACAATCTAATCAAAGAAGACATGCAGAGTCATTTTCACCATGTTTTATTGGCTCAGACAATCTCAAGCTCTGCCTAGGTTTAAGGGGAGAGTCACAGACCCTAATACTCAATAGAAGGAATTTCAAAGTTATTGTAAGATGATCACGTGAGAAGGAAGATTTTATTGTGGCTATCTATGGAAGCGCATTCTGCCACAGCCATGAACCTTGTTCAAAAAGTATAACATTTATTAAGAAAAATTAGATTTGGATCTCTAATGAGAAGGTGTCATTGTATGCTTTATTTATTATTTACTATTCTATAGTGCCTGTAGAATAAATTAGCAGAAATAATTAATCTGAATTTACATTATTTTTGGTATAAATATTGGAATATGATCCACCTATAATTTAGTTAAATTTACAGAAGTAGCAGCTTTAATATTATTATTACTATCATTATTATTATTTTATATGCAGTAATGCGTGGGTTGTACTAAAGTTCTTAGAAAATGTTTTTCTACAAGAGCCATAGGATGAGGATGTTTTCTGATCTTTAGTTGTAAGTAATTACAAAAGATCATAATCCTTATTCAACCAAAATAATGTTCAGCTTTTCCCTAGGAAAAAAAGAGATGTTGTTTATTCACTTCTACATTATTGTAAACATAGTATAGAAGTAAATAAGAAGCAAATAAACAGTCTCCATACCAGACTGAGGAATCAGAGTTAGTTTATAGGAAAACTAGTTACCATTCTGGAAACTAATAAACTAACTGCTATTGTGTGTCCACTTTGTGTCAGGCATTGGGTTAGGAACTGTGCAAACTAATTTAATAAATGAGTCCTGGTATTTACTCTGAAAGCTCCTGTTATCCATAACTAAGCATACAATAATTTTTATATATTGTTTCTTAAAATGTTTTACTCTGTTTTTGAATAATGCACAGGAAGATATATTTTCCAAATTAGTTTCCGATTTTTTTAGAAATAAACATAAATAAGCAGAAATTAATTATTAATATTTGATTTACAGAAATAATATGGATACAAGTGTTCAGATATGGCATGCATTGATACTTGCTTTGAGGAAAGAAGACTAGGTACTCAATACACATGAGTAGCAGTCAGTAGGCAGAAACCCCACTTCTATTTGACAATATGTATAATGCATATCATAATAATCTATTAAAATATGCATAATGTCATACTTTATTTCCTTTTTAGTTTTTCATATTTTATATATTATGCTATTATACTGTAGGAAAATCTAACTCTCTGATCCTAACAAACTCTAGTTTATCAGAAGCCATATGGGAAGGTTACATTTGGTATGTACCTCACAAGTATAATAATATATTTTATATATTTTGTTATAACACATTTTATTTATTTTGATAACTTCACATATTTGTCAAATGTTCTAAACTTAAAGCAACAACAATTTTTGATTTTCATAAACGGTGCTTTAATTATTCTTAAAATTGAATGTATAGGAGTTTAAATTTATACCATTTTGAAATCAGCTTGGTGACCAGCTTTTGAGTCAGGTTAGATTTAGCCACAAATTGTCTAATCTCCAATGAAATTATAATGTAAATGTGAATTATTGCCAGCATGAATGACCTAAAGCTCTATCAGATTCCCCAGAGTTTGTAGTGTCATGGTGGAATGAATGTTCATCATTGCTTTTAATAAAAGAAAATGGTTTAAAAATATAAAATCCAGAAGTTATGGTAGAACCACTAACAGAAGCTTGAAATTTTTTATAGATAATTATTACCCTTTTTTTGGTTCAATTTGTTGCATTTGCAGTTTTGCTTGGTTTGAATAACCTAATGAGCCTCATGTTTTGCTACTGTTGGCAACAGAGTTCAAATACAGTGTCTTAAGAGCTCAAGATAAGAAAAAATGAAAACTTCTACTTCGGTAGAAACTTTCTCCAGAAAATCTCAAGGCTGAGAGAAATCATAAAACTGTGACTTTGGAAAAGAAAGTAAATCTTGGTAATTTTTCAAGAACACAAATTATCTTTCTTGTTATTTTGCAGAGTGATCAGCTTTAATTCCAGATTAAGTGGACACATTAGGTAGTAGCCTGTCTTTATCCTTCTGTAGGATGAAAAGCCACATAGGACTCAAACTATGTCTATATGTGTGAAATAATCTCACATAATTGTCATTTCAATTATTTTGATGCTTATCACACACAAGTTGAAAAGTCAGAATGATCTGATTTCCAAATAAATAATAATGAAAATGTCTATATACCAATATAATTATGCATGTATTTTTTTCTATATGCACACCATATATATCAATATACTATTTTGTATAAGTCCTACAAAAATATTTCAGGTTCTCTCTCTAGTGACATATAGATATAATTTTACCTTCATTTATGATGAGTGAATTAGAGATAAAAACTATGAAACTCACTTAAAAGTAATATAGTCAAACTGAATTGTGGAAAACAGTTTGGGGATAAATTAACTTAGTAATTGAATATTTTTTCCACTCCGATTGTACATACATGTATAAACAGTGAATCACTAACAGAACTTACATACATAACATAGAGGAAATATTCGCTGGATTAAAAACAAAAGAGCTAAATAAGCCAGCCACAAAAAGACAAATACAGTATGATTTCACTTATGTAAAGTAATTAGAACAGTCCAGATCCTGGAGATGGGAAGTGGTTGCTAGGGCCTGGAGGAGCAGGGAATGAGGAGTTATTATTCAAAGGCTAAGAGTTCAGTTAGACAAGATGGAAAGGATAATGAAGACAGATGGTAGTAATGGATGCACAACATTACAAATGCATTTAATGCCACCAAACTGCACATTTAAAAATATTTAAGATGGCAAATTTTATATGTATTTTACCAAAATAAAAAAGTGGAAAAATAATTCTTGAAACCCCATAACTATAAAATCTTAGATGTTAGAATACCTCCTTAGGACTTGAAAGCAGAACAACCCTCTTTATATAAAAGTTAACTGTCTAATTCTTAATGTACAACTTAATGCCATTTCTTACAGATTTAGTGTTAGTGATGAACTGCTCAATGATGTCTTTCAAGTCATGCCAATTCCTTGTTTCAGTTTTTTCTTTTCCCTCTTCCTACTCCTCACTATCCTCTTTTGCCTCTTCTTCTTCCCCTTCTTGATCTTCCTGTACTCTCCTTTTTTCTATTCTTATTGGAAAAATTGAAAATAAAATTATTTCTTGAGAAAACCTGATCTCCGTAGCAGTGGTCAAATCAGGTACAATTAATTTTTTAAATTTTGCTTAAACTTTCCTGAGAAATGGTGAATATATTTAACTTTAATTATCTCAGCCTTGTATATTCAATATTTAGGGACATTAAAAGAGTTTAAAAATAAAATTAACCTTAATTCAACCTAAAGTAAAACATGTTTATTTTGATGATTTCTTATAATAGATGGCTTTAAATAAACCAACCAATAAACATTCAATTAACACATTTTTTCGTAGCCAGAAACAACTCAAACTTTTTCCTATCCTAAAACAGATATATCAATGATACATTTTCAAATTTTAATCAAAAGTGAGAATATAAAAAGTATATTCCCAAATATGGTATTGGATGTTATATCATAGTAAGTCTGATAAGGGTTTGAGCTGATGCCAAATTTCTTAATCACCTGGAAGAACAAGGTAACAGAAATCTCAGAGAGCTTGACATAACACATTGCTTATTCAGTATATTGGGTTGTAATTTAGTAGCTTGAAAGAATGAATGGTCTCTGGTAGTTTATTATACAGTAGAAATTTCATCCTAACATGGAATGCGCCTTTAAGTTGCATACACATATGATATATCACAGGTGAAATTGAAGACTATGCAGCTTATAAAGTGTCCCCATTAAAAATAAAAGCAACTGTCTGTTCATCTGAACTATCTAGAAAATGGAGGAAAAACATTTTGTTTGTGCATTATGTAGAATTTTGTCTCTTTTCCGTATCAGAAGGTATTTGCAAATGTGCCAGTGCTATCTAATTCCCAGCTGTATTCAAGAACATAAAAACATTATCAGAATACTAAGTTAGAATATAAAATAAAATTCATATACACAGATAAGATTACATAAAATAATTAGTAACTTTGTATTTAAATCTTTGAATATGAGTTTTTTGCATTATTTCCATTTTAATTATTCTGTATTACATTTGAGGTTTTATGAATTAGGTAATTTATATTCATTTGGGGGAGAGGTACTGGTTGTTTCTGCTTTTAATATAGTGGACAATTTATGCCTCAATGAAAAATGTAAACATAATTTAATACATTTATGGACCTTAATCTTTGGGTGAGCAAACTTACTCCACAAAGTAAATTACCCCTCTAGTTTACAGAATAATATGGATAGAGAGTAAATTAAAGCCTCCATAAAATGCCTTATTTGTTGTGCTCTTTGCTGCTATGATAAGAGCTTCTATTTTGTCAAAGTAGATTTAGGTCATCTCCTTTGCACACTGGCTAACATCCCAATAATGAACAATAATCCAAAACATCATTTGGAGACTGATTTCACTGCTCTCTAAAGAAAATAGTAGTCTGTTTTGATTATGTCATTATACCTAAATAAGGGAAATTGCACAGGTCTTCTCTTATGGCATGCATTTCTCAAGTTTTACTAATTAACATCCTCCTCAGTGGTAAAAATGAGACTAACACAGTGAGTTGGAATGCTATGCTAAATGAACTTAAACATTTACAAATACTAATTTATTTGTTGAATTAAACACATAAAGCACATCATTAAAATAAAGATATTAAACATTTTCATTTATAATTCTGGATATTAGCATAAATATGTTATTTCTTTGAAAAAATTGAAGCAAGTCAGAGTTACCAACATAGCTTTCAAGATATCACCCTCTTCTAATAGATTTTCTTATTCTTTAAAGCAGTGAAAACTGTGTAATACTAGCCCATAAAAAATAAAATTCATTCACAGCTACACTGACACTGAATGCTTCTTCTGTTGTACTTAAAATGACACTGTTTGTTTTGTCCAAAGTAGTAATAAAATGATATATAGGAACAAAGTTTATTTTCTTAATTAATACTTAGTACATATGTAAGAATATTAATTGCATCAGATTTCTAAGAGATCATAGAAAATATATGAATATGGGTACATAAAATAATATGATACAACAAACAAACCTGTTGATAACTATCAGTGCCCTAACTTGTTATCATGGTAAAAACAATGTAATGTAGGAAATTTTATTAATTTAAAACACTTGCCCTTTGGATCTCAGCTGGTACCTAAACTTCCCTAGCAATAACTCTATTTTCAGTCACAGTAGGAAAGAATTCTTCACCCCAGTACTCTTGTTCATATTCCTTTATAGAACAGTGGTCATCCACTCTATGTCTAACTGAAAAGTGTTGATGGGCCAGCCTTCGCCAAAGTATCTATAATTTGCTTAGGTTTCTAAATGACAAAATTTCTTTTCTTACTTGAAAAAAAGTGATCAAAATAAGTAAATAATTTACAGACTTATTTGATAAATAGCCACTTTTGTAAAAGTTGTAGATAAATTATAGAATCTAGACAAGGGTCTGGGATTAATATTTCAGTCAATATTAGAACTCAGAATTAGGTTTTGATTTTTAGTGGCCATGGCATAGAAACATCCACGTCTTCTCTGGGAAATTCACATTTCTTAAAGGTCTCTTGAGGAAGATACAGGCAAGAACAAGAAAAGTCATGGGAAACAAGGTACTGCTTTATTATCTTTAAGAAGTCATTACTTTTGTGGGAAGAATTTGATGTGGAACTTTATAAAGCTGAGTTGGGCATAAGCCTTAGACCAAAGGCTCAAGCAGGGACTTAATCACAAAAGCCACAATACAAATTAAAAGTCAGCAGTAGAGATATATTTTTAATTTAATTTAATTTTATTTTATTATTTAATTTTATTTCTCCTGCCCAGCTGTACTTTCTCCCTTTATTGGTGTTTAAGATTAATTGTATTAATCCTTCCAATTTTCCATTACCCCTCTATCTATGCCCTTTGCACTGTGAATTTGTAGCTCCTCCTTTTCCTCCCATTAAGAGGAAAAGGCTACTTCTCCACCCCTGAATTTAGGCTGGTCTGGTCAATAGAATGCAGTGGATATGATAAGTAAATTCTGAACCTAGACCTAAAGAGGTTTGTGTGCTTTCCACTCTCTGCTTTGAAGCCCTTCCTCTGCTGTTAGAATGACTTGCGATTCTACTGTTAGAGAATGAGATACAACGAGGAGCAGAGTCAAGTCATAACAGTGAAGGCCATCTTACATGGTCCAGCCCCTCTCAGCCTAACAGAAAGCTGGAGACATAAGAATGGGCACAGTTAAGATCAACTGAATCCAGCTATTGGTAGAATCACCTGGATGTCCATACACTTACAAGAAATAACAAATGTTTATTATTTTAAGCTCCTACATTTTTGAGTGTTTCATTATGTCAAAATAGCTAAATGATATAATTTGATGCTTTACTCATCATCCCTTTGTGCTTCTACATCATGTAATATGCCTAAGGCTGCACTGCATGACCTCTATGGAAATGGTGAAATAAAACCTAGGCATTGTCAATCAGAGTAGTTCAAGTCCCAATCTATTTGTTTCAGATATTGATCAAAATTGGGCCAGGATTAACCAAAGATTTTTAAACCACAACTTTTAGAATTTTTGATGGATTGATAAAACAAATTGAGAATGACAAGCTAAGAGAAAAAGAGAAAGCCTACGCATAACAGAACCATCAGAACATCATTGGGATTTTAATTTTGCTGTACCTAAGACCAGTATTTTTTGGTACACAGTCAATAAAATGGCAGAAAAAAATAAATGAAAGAACGAAAACAATAAAAGAAAAACAAAAGAGAAAAAAATAGAAGAAAGGCGGAAAGGAGAAAAATTATGGTGATAATACATAGACTCTTCTTCAGCTGTATAAGGACTGTCTGGAAAGTATTCAGCCATTGTTACTATAACGAGAACAGTTATATGGCTGGATACTTTGTGGACAGCCCTCGTATGTTCCCTGAAAATAAATTATTAGTTGCTGGATTAAAATTACACTGAGATAGTACTTGGAATTTTTTCAACATGTGCTCTTTTTCATTGTTTTCAAGTTGGCACCTGTTTTTTGGCATATTAAATGTGGAAATGTTGAATTATAATAATATGATGTTGCCTAATTGTTTAGTACTTTAATATTTCCAACATATCTGTTTGTAGCTTATTTCTTTCATTATAACATAATGGTAATTTTATGTAGTATGAATTTTTCAGCAGATTTTACAGGAACAGAATGATGGTTCTGAGAAATCTAATGATAAGAGGTGGGACAGAAACATTATTCTTTCACTAGCGCAGCACCTGTTATATTTCATGGCCCTCCTAGCATTGTCTAGCTAAAATTCTCACTGAGTTTGGTGGAATTTTAAGAAATTTGGACCAATGAATATTCAAATCAAGTTATTCAACAGTTATTAAAATATTTTCAAACAAAATTCTGAGTCAAAAGCAATGGACTGTAATGCTTTCTTCTCTAGTTTATGAATTCTATCCAAAATCATCACAGAATTTTGGATAAATAGTACACAGAATAGTGTTGAGTTACAGTTGTCACAGTCATCAGAAAGCTTTATAAGCTTTAGTGATAATGAATAGAATTTATCTATGGATAGTGGTTTCCACATGCTGTACATATTATAACCTGTGCATATGCTTGCACTGACAAGTGTATGTCTCTGCAGGCATTTATTAAATGACAATTGTTCCTCTCAATGAGTGGAACTGTTTCTGAACATTTATTTGTTTTATACATCCTTATAATATTAAGACATTGATTACATATTAAAGTTGGGTAGCTATAAGAATCAAAACTAAGATACAAAAAAAAAAGTTAAGCCAGCAAAGTATTCTTTTAAATAATGATTTAAACACAATTTGTTATAGAAAGTTGCTAGCACAAAGGCTTTAATTTTCAATCACTGAAATTCATTCTTGATATAAATCATTTTCTAAAATTAATATATTAATTACAACAGTTAAGCATAATTATTCTACCTATTTAAGATTTTTATTATTACGTTTTAACATGATGATAAATTCAGTGGAGAATAATTACCATAACAATAATTCAGCACACATTTTTAATCTGTTTGGTAATACGTGTTTTCCACAGAGTCCCCACTTCCACATTAATCAGTCATTCAACAACTTACCTCCCTATTCAGTGAGCACTTTTAGAAGCAATTTAAAGGGTAATATTTTTTTCTAAGAGAAATTGGCAGAGGAGAGGTCCTTGTCCTGATTTCTATTTTGGTTTTAATAAAGACAGTATATAAATTAAGGAAACAAATAAAGAAGAATAAGAAAAAAGTTTAACACGTAAATCTGAGTACCACGTACACACACAAAATAAAAACCAAACATTAATATTAGAAAAGACAAAACTAAGAAATCATGGATTTTCCTGAGAAGGAAGCCTCAAGTCAAAGGCACACTTTTTCTCACCACTGTCAGTGCAGCACTGAGAACACCATGTCCAATTAACCTTGCATAGGGCATCATGTTATCACATTCAGTGATCCATTAAATGAGAACTAGGAAAGCACAACGTATTTACGCCTGCTTTTTTGCTACAGGTTTTATCTACTCCAATTATATATCAGAGTTTGTAGAAAGTCTAGCACAGCACTTGAAAATCATTCTTATATTTTTATACTTCCGCTCCAATAGAATTTCTAGTAAAGAACATAAAATTGCACTAGCTTTGTTTTAGAGGAAGTATAAGTTAATATATACTCATATTACATAAATGTAATTCTAGAAAGAAATTTTTGAAACATTAGGGATAGTTATAACTGTCCATGAATCTGATGGCCATGAGCACTAGCCTCACTAAAGTGTTAGTGTCCATTTTTTGCCTCTTCTCATTTAAAAAATGTTTAAATGTATTATTAATATTATTTTTGATTGAAAATTATAATTGTATAAATTCATGGGGTAAAATGTGATATTTTGTTATATTAATATGAATACAGTGTGGCAAGATTAAGTCAAACTTGTTAATAAATCCATGACCTCAAGTAACTTTCATTTTTATGGTGAGATATTTGCAATTTACTTTGACTTATTTTGAAATATTCAATATATTGTTATTGACTATATTCACCCTGATGTACACTAGATCTAATTCTCTAGACCTATTTCTCTCATCTGTCTGAATCTTTGTATCATTTGATCAACAAAATCCCCATTCCTTTCCTCCTCATCTACTCAGGCTCTGACAACCATCATTCTACTCTCTACTTCTATCAGTTCAGGTTTACAGCATTCCATATATAAGTGATATCATGCAATACTTGTCTTTCTATGCCTGGCTTATTTCACTTAGCATAATATCACGAAGACAAAACAATTTGAAATATTTCTGTACCTAACTCAGGTGCACCCAGATTCATAATGCAAATCCAACTCAATCTAAACAACATGATAAACAGCAGCACAATAACAGCTGGGAAATTCAACATCCCTCTGATAGGACAGGACATATCCTCCAAACAGAAAATAAACAATGAAACAATGGACTTAAACAGAACTCTAGAACAAATGGGCCTAACAGACATTTACAGAACATTCTACCCCAAAAATCACTGAATATATATTTTTTATCACCAGCTCATAGGACATTCTATAAGATTGACCATATCCTAGGCCACAAAGCATGCCTCAAAAAATTAAAAAAAAAATAGAAATTATACCACACATCTTCTCAGACCATAGTGGAATAAAATTAAAAATCAACTTCAACAGACACACTCATTTCTACACAAACTCATGGAAACTAAACAATCTACTGCTGAATGATAGTCATTTCAAGGAGAAAATTAAGATGGAAATCAAATGATTCTTTGAAATAAATGATACAAGTTATCAAAATCTCTGGGGCACAGCTAATGAAGTCCTAAGAGGAAAATTTATAGCCATAAATGTCTGCATCCAAAAGACAGAAAGTTCACAAATCAACAATCTAATGAATTGTCTCAAAGAGCTGGAAAAGGATGAGTAAACCAATCCCAAAGCCAAAAGAAAAAAGAAATAACCAAGATCCAAGCAGAACTAAATGAAATTGATAATAAAAAACCTATATGGAAGATTAATAAAACAAAACGTTGGTTCTTTGAAAAGGTAAACAAAATTGACACATCTTTTGCTAGATTAACCAGAAGCAGAAAAGAAAGGACTCTAATAATCTCAATCAGCAATGGGAAAGGAGAAATTACAACTGATACCATGGAAATACAAAATATCATCCATGAATACTATAAAAATCTCTACACACATAAACTTGAAAATGTGGAAGAAATGGATAAATTCCTAGAAAATGCACAGCCTCCCAAGGCACAATCTGGAAGACATAGAATTCTTGAACAGAACAATATCAAGTACCAAAATTGAAGCAAAAATAAAAAAAACCTCTCTAAAAAAAAAAATCCCAGATCAGATGGTTTCACACCCAAATTTTACCAGACCTACAAAGAAGAACTGATGCCTATTCTGCAGAAATTATTCCACAACAAGGAGAAGGAAGGAATCTTCCCCAACATATTTTATGAAGCCAGCATCACCCTGATACCAAAGCCAGCAAAGAATTCAATAAAAAAAGAAAACTACAGACCAATATCTATTATGAATATAAATGCAAAAATTTTCAATAAAATTCTGGTAAACCGAATTCAGGTGCTCATCAAAAAAATAATCCATCATGACCAAGGGGACTTTATCCCAGACATGCAGGGATGGTTCAACATATGTAAATCCATAAATGCAATTCGCCACGTAAATAGAAGTAAAAACAAAGACCATATGATTCTCTCAATAGATGCCGAAAAAGCATTCAACAAAATTCAGCACCTTTTTATGATAAGAACACTTAACAAAATAGGAATAGACAGGATGTACATCAAAATGATAAAAGCCATATAAAACAAACCCACAGCCAACATCATATTGAACAGGGAAATATTGAAAGCATTCTTCCTTAGAATTGGAACCAGACAAGGTTGCTCTCTATCATCACTTCTATTGAACATAGTGCTGGAAGTCCTAGCCAGAACAATCAGACAAAAGAAGAAAATCAAGGGCATGTAAATGGGGGCAGAAGAGGTCAAACTATCACTCTTTGCTGACAATATGATCTTATATCTAGAAAATCCCAAAGATTTTAGCATGAAACTACTGGAACTGATAAATAAATTCAGCAATGTCTCAGGTAACAAAATTAATGTACACAAATCAGTAGTATTTCCTATAAGCCAACAACAGTCAAACTGAGAACCAAATCAAAGATTCAATACCTTTTACAATAGCAACAAAGAAAATAAAATACCTAGGAATATATTTTACTAAGGAAGTGAAAGACCTCTGTAGGGAGAACTACAAAACACTGAAGAAGAAAATGGCAGAGGACATAAACAGATGAAAAATTATACCATGCTCATGAACTGGCAGAATCAACATTGTTAAAACATCTATACTACCCAAAGTGATTTACAGATTCAATGTAATCCCCATTAAAATATCAACATCATTTTTCACAGATATAGAAAACATAATTCTACACTTTGTATGGAACCAGAGAACACTCTGTATAACAAAAGCAACCTTTTTTTTTTTTTTTTTTTTTTTTTGAGACAGAGTCTCACGTTGTTGCCCTGGCTAGAGTGAGTGCCATGGCCTCAGCCTAGCTCACAGCAATCTCAGACTCCTGGGCTCAAGGGATCCTACTGCCTCAGCCTCCCAAGTAGCTGGGACTACAGGCATGCGCCACCAAGCCCGGCTAATTTTTTCTATATATTTTTAA
>CAUYSK010100998.1:0-43853 GCA_963575035.1 Avahi laniger
CTGACCCCTGGACCATGGAGATCAATCCCTGACCCTGCCAGGGGGAGAGGTGCTGGTCTTGAATCACCTACAGGGTGCCTAAGCTGGATCAATTTCACTCCACCTCGGGATTTGCCCCGTTCTCCTGGAGTCCCCAGGCAAGCAGCACCTGGGAGGGCTGGTGGGTAGGGAACTCGCAGTCTGGTACCCTTCAGTCTGCTGTAGGGCCCCAAAAGGAAAGGTCCCATTCCTTGGAGATGCCTCCGTGTGACAGCTAAATTGTCTTTCTGGGCACGCACAGGTAGGGAGGGGGAAGGAGAGAATGAAGCACTATGACGTCTGCTGCTAGGCTCAGGTCTGCGCATGGGGAGGTGCCCCAAGGGGGCTGGGAGCCCAGCGCTGAGTCCACAAGAGGCCACTGCTCACTGGCAGCAGCCATCTCTGGGCTGGTGTCAGCAGGTCTCTCCAGCCACTCAGGAGCCCGCCGGCAGTGCAAGATGCAAGGGAGGGGGAAGTTAACTGCTCCTCCTACCCTTGTTGCTGGTCTCCAAGCCTCTCGGGACCTTTCTCCTTCCAGTTCTCCTCCACAACGTCCTCCCATGGAGTCTCCTGTAGTTTCAGGCACCCTTTCTCCCAACCCTCACCCGATCTATGTTTCTCTGCTCGCTTATTTTTTTTCTCTTTCTTCTAAAATTCGTCTTTTTTGCAGAGACCTTCTGACTGGCAGCTTGTCTCATCCACCATCTTGGCTCCTCCCCAGATTCCCTTTTGTATGTTCATTTTCCAGTGAAATATAGACTCCAAGAGAGAATATTCCTAACAGATGTAACCCAAGCATCTAGAGCTGTGCCTAGAACACAGCAGTGGAGGTTAAAGACATTCACTATTCTTGGTAAATTTATCAGATTATATTCTGCTATTTCAGAATGATCTGGAAAGTATGACAGCTATATATTCCTGGGTATCTTATTTTTTTGCCCACAATGTTTTTCCAGTGCCTGGAAGAATGTGGTTAAAAACCTGGGGATGACAGAAAGCAGATCACTCACTGAAACAGAAACTTATCCTGAGATCTCCCACACGTGCAGCACCTGAAGTATTAACTCTATTCCCAACAGAAGAGTATGACTTAAGCTAGGACTTGGCAACTTACTGCCTGCCACCTGTTTTTATAAATAATTGGAATACAGCTACACCCTTTCATTTATGTATAGTCTATGGCTGCTTTTGTGTTACAGAAAGATTTGAGTCATTCTGACAGAAACTGTATGACCTGAAAAACCTAAAATATTTATCATCTGTCCCTTTACAAAAAAACGTTTGCCAACACCTGGTTTTACAATGCTTGTTAAAATTTGCTTGATAAGGAGGCTTTGTGCTGCCTTGCTCAATATCCATACTACTCCCAATCTGGCTAATCTCATCATGGCAGTCCTACTTTTCATGAGAGTGATTGGTTTAGGTGCCCAACAGGACAGCAGAGAAACTTCAATAGAATTTTTGTACATAAAAAATAAATGGAAGAAGGAATTTTCCTTTCCATCTTCTTGACGGTTTTTATATCTAGAGTGATGTCTGCAACTTCTGCAACTATGTTGCCATCTTTCAGCCAAGTGTGAATGCAAAGCTTGCATATAGAGGGAGACTGACCAAACAAAGAATGGAAAAAGCCCTGTCTTTGATGACATGAGTCAACCAGTAAATCCATCAAACCTAGAGCATGCCCTCCTGCTGGATTTCTTGTCATTGCAGAAAATAAATATTGTGTGCTGACATTCCAAAGAATTCCAAAAATGAAATTGGTGTCTTCATTTTGAAGGGCATTGACAGAGTTTTACATTTTTCTTTATTCTAATAAGGATTTTTAATTTTTTAAAAAATTGTATATATTGAGCGATCGATTGCTTTACTCAGTGAGATAGGCTGAAATATGAATATGTAATTGATTAAATGTTGATTGTTCAAGAAGAGTAGATACTCTTTATGAAGATTATGTCTATTTTTCTTTCATTAATTGAGTAGCTATTTTTTGAATGCAGAGTTTGGAGTAACTCCAAAGTCAGTCAGGATCATAGAAATAACCAAAAGGTGAGCATACCAGAAGAAAAATCTATGGTTTACATACATGTGAATCCATATCTTAGCCTGTTTTCATATTCTAAGGGAAAACCAAATTGACATTTTGAGTTTTCTAGGGTTTTCAGGTTATAATCTTACCTTTTTATTTAGATGAGAATTTTTGAGAATGTATTATAATCGACATATTTTCCTAATTTTAAGAAATCATTAATTTTAATAGCAAATATTTAATACTAGATTTAAAAGAAATATGATATCAAAACACAAAAGTATTACTTATAAATACATTCTTAATATGTGTATGTAAGAAAAACATACTTTACACAATAAAGGAATATATAAAGTTAATATAAAATGGATTTTATAGTAATAAGAGATTTCATAGTAATAAGAAAATATGAATTTTCTTTGGAAATACACAGAAATATATCATGCTTTTGTTTGTTCTCCTCTCTCCGCAAGGAATCCCCTTTGTCCAGTGTTCACCTGTCAGAATTCTATCTCATTTTAAATATTACTTCTACAAATATTTCTTCTCTAATTTTCCAAAATCATGTTTAATTTTTCAATCCCATATCTTTCATATGTATCAAGGGTCCACTACAGCACTTTTGTGTGTCTTTTGCATGGTTAGAGTTTCTGTTGCATAGGCAGGCGCTCCTTTGGCATTAAAAGGCATTCAATTCCCAATGGCAGCTGAAAGCAAATTTTTATTTAAATGAGGTCAAAGGACCCTATAGGAATGATTTTAAATCTTATCACTGTTGGAATTCAGATATATACAAACCTGCTCAATGCCCTTGGAGTTGCTCATTGAAAGCCAGAATATAAAAACGAACATGGAAACCAAAAAAAAGAACAGTCATGATCGGAATACTGGAAGAAAACAATGCAAGGCAATATCTAACTTCTTGTGACATACATCCTGAGGGAGAGAGTTGGGTCATGACTAGGTAGGTTGACATATGATGAAGAGATAGATGGAGAAATAGATGGATGGACAGATGGCTGGTAGCTGACAGGGATATGGTAGATGATAAATAGATAGACAGATAGATAGATAACATATAAATAGATAGGGATTCACGTAACTCGATATGAGATTTTTAAAATAAAGATAGGACACGTGAAGAAATGATATTTTTTTCCCATCCAGAGAGAAATTGAGCTGTGCGCCTGAGATGGATAAACAGAAAAGAAGGCAGAGAACTCCTTCAAGCACTTCCACAGAGAGAAGCCACGTGGAGGTTCTCAATGCAGAAGGAACAGAGAGGGTGACAGAAGCTGACTGGCCAGCAAGCTCTAAACACTGGTTACAGGGACTGGGGACAGAGCCCCAGACACACTGAGAGGGCAGCACTGAGGGCGAGAGAAGGACCCAGACATTAGTGTCAATGTCAAGGCAGAGATGCTGGGAAACTCTTCCCCTTGGAAAGGCTGAGCCCTCGCTGTGCCAGGGAGTGGGGGTGTTGCTCTAGCTAACTTGGGGCCAGGTATCCTCAGCCTGCTTTGTTTTTCTTCATAACTATAATGTGCTTTTGCTCTGATGAACAAATTTGCAGTTTGGCAAACACAGTCAAAGACCTTTAAATATTCCAGGGATACAGGTAGTTAGTTGCAAAACTTTTGTCAGATTTTGGAAGAATTCTTATGATGTGTTAAGTATGAGATTACGCAGTGAGGCGGTAGAGCATGTGTGTTAAACACAAAAAGGGCTAGGGACTGGGAGATATTTATGAGTTAAATCTCCATGATATACAAATATATAGGAGTCACTAAATGTTCAGGATGCACTCAACAGGCATGAATACTTAAATTTCCTGCGATTTTAGTTCAGCCACATGCTGATGACCCATTCTAGCTCTATATGTCCTCTGCTCAGAAAACACAAATCTCGTAGCTGTTTATTGGGCTGTCAGTGTACCAGGCTTCAATGCACCAAGTGTGTTATTGGTCCATGGCACCGTTCACATGCGGGCCCCATTGCGTAAGCCTAAACTCTGTCCTTATATCAGCACCATAAGCAGGAAGGCCAATACGGCAGACAGAGTGTTGGGACATGTGAGTGTTGTTGTATGCCCCAGGATTTAGGTAGTGAGGACCACCCAACTCACATGCTTCTATGCTGTGTCTTGATGTCTGTCATCTCTTGTCCTTTGCTTCTTCCTCTGTGTTTTAAGTCGATTCAATAGCTTTGTGATTCAAGCATTCTGATTTGGTCTGTGAGTTTCGATGCTTAATGCTCACTGGGCTTGCTTTCCTGGTACTGTGCTCGGAGGTCGCCACTGCGTCAAGGCAGTTCCTCACCCAATAGGATCTCTAATCATCGTCCGTATGATATATTTATTTATTTAGTTTCAAGGCCTAGGAAAGTTCATGGAAAATAGAAGGTACTCCTGAAGTATTTGAAGAATGAAAGAAGTAAACTTTTAAGGTCTCCTTTCCTAGAATCCACTCCTGGTGTGATACTGGGCATATGTGCATGACATATGGTTAAACCTTTAACAGAATTTCAAGCACCTACAAGCCAGAGATTCTTATATTCATTTTTATATTTTCCTAAGTGTAAGAAACAGCTTCTATATTATAGAATTAAACTCTATGGTTATAATAGTAAAAGAAAAAGGTTATATAGCACCTACTATATAAGGCTCAATTCTAAGTGCTTTGCATGTAATGAATACTTTAATCATGACAGCTGCCCTGCAATGGAGATATTATGATTAACTCTTTTGTACAGACAAGGAAACTTAGGCTTAGAAAGATTATATAATTTTCCAAGGTCATGAGAGAGGGTATTTAAATGTTAGTGCCCTGCCTGTCATTTTTCATGGAGGATGAAAGAGATTTCAGTATTTACCTGAGGTCATGTGGTTTGAAAATGGTAGAATTGATTAGAAGATAAACACCCTGACATCCATTCAGACATTCACCAAAACTCCTCCAGTACCAAGCGTAGTCTATAAACTCATTTGGTGTGGTGCAAATATTATAACATAATATGAATAAAATATTATAACAAAGTACTATAGTTTTATATAAAATATTAGAAAGCAAATATTGTAAAAATAAAATATTAAAATAACTAAATAATTATTATAAGATAATTATTCACTAATATTTAGAAATTTTTTCTAACTAGGATATTCTTATTTTAAAGAAGATTCTCTTATAAATGACCTTATATTTTTAATTTTGATGTCCACATAGTCATTATAAAGAATCTTGAGGAAGAGAAGAAGAAATATATTTGTGGGAGCAAATTCAGAGGAATTCAGATTTCAGAGATATAAGAATTTTGATGAGATCTACAAAATATTTTGAATAAGTCATATTGAAATGAAGGGAGTATTTTTTTTCTAAATTAAATAAATTATTGCAGGGATTAGCAGATGATACCATAAAGGGATGCTATTTAATTTGGGTCAAATTGGATACTTTTTGAGGATTAACTGTCATTTCTTTGCAGTCAAAAAATTAAAATTGAATTAAGTAGAAAAAAAGTCTCCAGCCAAGTATACTAGACTCATTAACAATGGCAAATATTGATTGAACAGTCTCTCTTGTATCAGCATGTTAATAAGTACATTCACTCTGATTTCTGCCAGTTCCTCTCCGTGTGACAACTTGCCCTGTAAATCTGAATCCACAGTAATATTTTGCACTGAAGTTAAAAAAGACAAAAACTCACATACTTATCATAATCCAAAAAAAGTTTGGGTGTGAGAAATATTGTTCTTGTGGGTGGGAAACTCTAGATAGAATAATTAAAAACTGGAAATTTGTAGGTTAACTGGACTTCATCTGGCAAATAATGGATGGAGTTTTTAACTTGTGTTTTGTAGAAATGGGGAGGAAGTTGTATGGAAAGTGGAAATGGAAAGGAAAGAAACTATTTCTTTTACAATTATCCATCCCCAGGTGCAGTAAGTAGTTATCATTATCTTCATGTGAAGAGAAGAAAATAAGGTTTTGCAAAGTTGGGCAAATTGCCAATGCCATTAGGACATTAGAGTTGGACTTGGAAGTCCAAGAATTTCTGCCTCCCAAGCCTCTGACCAGCTCGGTCATCCGAATGGACGTAACCTGTTCTCCTCTGGCATCCAAATGTATACTTGAAGAAGAAAGTAAACTTTATTTCATATTACAGTCAGTTTTTTCTTACAAATCCATAGAGTAAATATTAGCACATTGGACAAATTAGACAAAACATATTCTTCACATCTTCCTCAAAATTTCTGTGGCCAGAATTTGGTTGGCTCAAAGACCTTGTTTTAACTTACATTATTTACATACTGTATACATTTGCTTTAGCATGCTTCGCCCAAGTTTAATTTTTTTATTATAAAATTTCATGAGGACAAATTCATCAAGTATAAATTACCTGTCATGATTTTATGACTCCCATTATCCTTTCATCTAAGAAGCTCGCTGAAGTTTGCATGATGCAAAATTCAAACTCAACTGAGAATGTGGACTGAGTATTCCTAGATATTTTACTTTCCCAAACAGAATTGTGAACTGTGCCTATACAAAATCAGTTTTAAATAAAAACAAGTTTTGGTATTTAACATTTTTTAAAAGTGTTTCAATTAAAGAAATTTTTACTTAAGCATCTTTAGACAGCACCAATTTTATATAACGAATTTCTAAGAATGAATTTTTCTGGTCTAATGTTCAAGAAGGTATAATCATGGTAAGAGAAGAAAATGGGGACATCCCATGTACCAATTTTCCTTACTATAAATTCCTGTGCATTTAACTTTTTAAATAACCTTTTAATTCTATAATAGCTTTAGATTTATGAAGCAGTTGGAAAGGGAAGTATGGAGTGCTCCTGTGTATATCACAGGCAGAGTTCCTCATTATTAACATTCCATATTGCTGTGGCCCATGTGTCACTGTTCATGACTGACACTGGTACATCATGATTGAGTAAAGTTCATACTTTAATTGGATGTCCTTAATTTTTACATAATATCCTTTTCCTGTTCTAGGATTCCATCCAGGATACCAGGCTTATGTTCCTCTGCACAATAGCTGTTACTTGCGCTTGCCTTGTTTTCGATGACCTTGACAACTTTGAGGAGTATTTTGTAGACTCTTCCTTTGTTTGGGTCTGCTTAACGTTTCTCTCGCAGGTAGATTTTGGGGAGCAAGACACAAAGGTAAATGCCATTTTCCACACATCGTATCAAAAGCACATGCTACCAAGACGGTGTCTCACTGGGTCAAGGGAATGTGTGCCAGGTTTCTCCACTGGGAAGGCACTCTCCCCGCCCTGCTTGTTCTCACAGAAGCAAGTCGCTAAGCACAGCCCTCACTAAAGAGGACTTTACGGTCCATTCCCAGAGTGGCGAGGATTTACAGAAATTATTTGTACAAAGATAAGTACCTAGTTTTCTCAGGCCTGGACCTGTATTTCCAGAGTTTGTGAAGTTGAAAGAAATGAAGCTTTAGGCACAGTATACACAAAATTGGGAGCTTTATGCACATATTATTCTCTTACATTTTATGGGTAAGGCCAGTAAGATTAGACAATTAAGGATAAAGTAACAAAGCATTTAAGAAATAAAGAGGTAATTTTAAACCAGTTTTGTTTGACTCTAAATCTGTCATTTTTGCATTACTTTCTGAAGAAGAAATATTGAGAAAGTTTGGTGTTTCTTTTAAGTAAGTTGCTTGACTTGGTTTGTGTTCAAATTTGCTAATTCCCTGGCACTCACTTGCTCCTCCAGATGGCTCTGGGGTGCTGTGAGACACCCAGAGCTCACACCATCCTCTCACGCTGCACACAGGTGCACCAGTGCCTGGCAGGAGGCCACGCCTAGTTGCTGCATTCAGTAAGCAGGGGACACAACCCTTTCCACAGCCAGGCACTGCCCCTGTGGCCTCAGGGGATTTTCTTCTGTGTAAGACCCACAGCAAACTTGCCAGTTGTAGAACCACATCCCAAGGAACAAAAATGAGGTAACACTCTTAGAAACATTAGGTGTTTTCCCCATTGTACCTTCCTAAGCAGTAGAAGCAGATGGCTTGCCATTTGAATTTTGATGTACTTCAACAAGGCATCAATGGCAGGCAGGAAAGAAAGAATCATTTAGGCAATAAGGATAAGAAAGAAGTGTGTTCTGAAAACTTAAAAAGTCCAATGATATTGATTCTCCATGATTTTTTAAAGAAAAATACGAAATAAGATAAAATGAAGAACAATGTTATTGCATACTACATAGTGTTTTTAAATTAATGCAGATGGTATTTGGTGGCAAGTAATTTTGTATTCGGAATTAGAAAAGATTCTTTATAACTAATGGGGAGGTGGCACTTTATACATTTTCATCATTTTAAAGAAGTAATTAAAAATGTAAATTCATTAAAGTATGTTATATGGTCCAGAACATGATCTATCTTGGTGAATGTTCAACCCAAGTTTGATGTTACATAGATGGTTAGAAACATGTATTTTCTTCTGCCCTGCACAACACCTGCATACTGAATGTCTTATGCTTAGCAAACAAGCAAAAAGTTGTTTTCTCAAGTTCTCTGTAAAATTATGAGGACTTTTCTCACTCCATATACATCTAGGAAACACAGAGGATAAAGAAGATTGTATTAGAATTGGGCAGGTTCAGTATTTTCCTGATCTGCTCTGCCCTTTATCAATTATGCTACTTTGGGAAATTTACTTAACTTTTTAATCTAATTTTACGTATCTGTAAATGAGACTATATATATCCCCTTGGAAGAACTGATTTAAAACTTAGACATGTATATGCATAGCTTTCAAAATTCCTGACATATAATAGATGAAGAACAAAAAGAATACTTACTATTATCATGCTTTAGTATACAGCTTTTCCCATCTTATAGTCATTTCTGTATTGTATGACAACACAATTTTTCATATTAACTTATCAATTTCATTATTTTTATCTAAAAATCTCACTCAAATTTTAACTTAAATATCTGCTTTTACACAATTTTACATTACTAGCATAAAAAACGCATCTCTTTATTTGCTAGTTATATTTTTCTATACTGGTGGTCTCTAGGTTACAGACAAGATATGTTCCTGAGAAGGTTGTCAGGTCAAATGCGTACATAACTTGGATCCCTGATGAGCAGTGCATATACAGTAACAATAATAATAACAATACTATAATGGCTCATATGTGTTAATAATAGCGTAATACTATAATAGTAATAATAATACCCTTATACTGTAATAATAAGGTACAGAAACAATTGTGCTTTTTTAATTTAAACAAACAGAATATAAAAACAAACTCATACAAAATGTTTAGATGGGAGATAGGAGAAATTTCAAAGAGAATATTGAAGATTAACAGCTAATGTTGCATCAAGGCTAGGCTAATAGAAATGTTACGCTTACTTTGAGCTTCTAACCAAATCAATAGTAACAATAATTAATCCACTATGCTGCTTAGTAATATTAACAATTAATGCTTTCATTGGAGCACTGCCTTTCACATGTTCCATTAGTCTCACTTTTCCTGTATAAATGTTTTGATAGTTGAGCAACTGAAGCCTAATGTTTTCCTGATGAATAACGGTGTCTCGCCTTTCTCCGAACACTTAATTATTTCTACTTTCGTTTCCATTGTAATCACCTTTCTCTTCGCTGCAGGTTCACCTGGACTTGCAGTGAACTTTCACGTTGGGGGCACGGTCATAAGGGTAAACACAGACTCACACAATTATATAAAAAAGTTAAGACAAAATTGATGCTGTACATAAGTGACCATGTAAACAGTGAGACTAACTATGAGCATAAAGGCGCCGCGCCGATGAACCACTTACGCCATGCAGGTTTGTTGACATGTGAAAGAAACTAGTTCCCGAATTATTTATTTAATTATTTAACTATAAATTATCTTTACGAGGAGCCTTGGGAGCCCACTTGTAAGTACAGAATTCTGTAATCTGGGTCATCCATAACCTCGGGACTGCCTGTATATACTCATTAATTATAAAACTTATGAGTAACTGAATATATTAATGGCTGTTAGACTATAAACAGACAAATAAAACTTTATCTTTGCAGCTTCTGGGGAAAAACCTGCTCTAAGGATCTCAGCCTTTACCCTTTTCCTATATAAGATCATCACACGGCTTCAGGTTACAGCAGAATTGGGCTAGAAGCTTCGCTTGTCTCATTTATTTATTTGTGTAACACGAGTAATTCCACAAATGTTGGCATGTTGCAGAGTAGGATAAACATAATCTTTGGAACAAAAAAATCTAGGAGTTGAGGGTCTATGAAAAGAAACACTGTTTGTGTCAAACCATTGAGTCCAAGTTAGGTTAGAAGAGAAATGATAACACAAAGTGACACCGAAGGGTGAATTTGATCAGGTCTGCCTGCACTGCTTGTTCTTGGTCACTTGATTTTTGTCTTGTTTTGTTTCCCTTTTTTCATAAAGCTGAAGGCCTCAGTAGCTGAAGGCTATACCTTTGAACACTGAAACTTAACCTTCACTGGCTACTTTATAGATAACATTTATAAGTCACCATGGTCATGGTCCCTTCAGTTGTTCTTCAGGAACTTGGGCCATTTCCTGCCCAGTTCAAACCACTGAGTCTTCAACTGGGCCTGTGCAAATGCCACAGAGATGGCTTTTTGACATTGGAGGGCCAAAAACTCCA
This sequence comes from Avahi laniger, assembly GCA_963575035.1. Taxonomy (NCBI): domain Eukaryota; kingdom Metazoa; phylum Chordata; class Mammalia; order Primates; family Indriidae; genus Avahi; species Avahi laniger. Next base: position 10,726 of record CAUYSK010100998.1, read on the forward strand.
ACCTCAAATCATGATAACACTGACGTTTTCTATACATATGTCCTACGAAATGCTATGAACCTTGACTACACTTGCATGAACAAACATGTTTCTTTATTTTTCCCTACTGCCAATCACCTTTCCCATGCCTTGAACCACCCCACTTCCATAACCCCTAAATATCCCTATGCCTTATCTTCAGGGAGACAGATTTAAGAGCTGTTCTCCTGCCTCCTTACTTGGTGGCTTTACAATTAAAAGTTTTCCCTTTTGCAAAACCTGTGTCACAGTGATTAACTTACTCTGTGTGGGCAGAAAAGACCCAGACCTGGCTGGTAACACAAGGAGATGGTAGCAGTGAAAAAGTGGTTGAATCACTCAGCCACATGCCCCTATGTGGCTGAGAACATGTTTGAATTGAGATAAAATAACAGGTGAGATTTAAAGATGAGGTATGGTATTCAGAGAACAAGATAATGGAAATCAAAGTGTCGGAGCCAGAAAAGTAGATTCGAAGAGGTTGAAGACCTGAGAAGTCAAAGTACTAGGTGGACTAGCATGGTGTTAGTGTCATAAAAAATGATGCTTCTGTTAGGTACAGAAAAGCATACAGAAAGTGAGATGATAAAATCCTTTGTGAATTAAAAAAAGTAACTGAAATATCTGTAGCATACTGTAATATGGAGTAATATACATCCGGCAGTGGAGGTCTGATGGCATGTCACAGGAATCAGCCTTTTAAATAATTGAAGGGAAACTTCTGGAAGAAGAAGTGAAAGTTGGAGTTTATTCATTATGGAAACAAAAGATACTGTATCCAGAGTGTATTTCACATGGTGGACTTAAAAACAAATGTCACTGCAGATCACATTCAGACCTTACTTTCACAATTTGCAAGTCATTCCTTATACATGTTTCTCAAATAGTTCATCTTGATTATTTGGCCAATTTTGAATACCCAACATATATTACTTCCCAAAGAGAATTAGGTTTTGTTTTTTAACAGTTAACTTTTTTTAATTTCAAAATATTAAGAGGGTACAAATATTTTTGTTATATAGATGAATTGTGTAATGCTGGAGTCAGGGCCCTAAGTGTGCCTATTACCAAAATAGTGTTCATTCTTCCTGATAGGTGAGTTTTATTCCCTCAGCCTCCTCCCACCTTCCCCACTTCCTGGTTTCCAACGTCCTTTATACCTCTTTGTGCTCATGTGTACCCATTGTTTAGCTCCTATTTGTTAGTGAAAACATGTGGTATTTGTCTAAATAGGCTTGTATTTTTGGCTTTTAATAGGGACAGACATGACAATATGGCCAGTTCATCTAAATAATCTTCATGGATTTTGTGGGCTTTCAGCACCTGTTCCACACCTCAGTGGGGCATGTTCAGTATCTTCTATATGCTCAGAATCTCTGGGATGTCAGCCTGGGCAGGATTCTTCTTTAGGGACTCACCAAATTTCTGTTACCAACTATATGTAATGCTGGAACTGCTGACCTTAGATGGATGTAAAGTTTTTATACCTTTTCCCCAACCTACCCCCAGTTGAGAAGGTTGTAACCTATTTCTGGATATTTTTATTGATAGTTTTGGAAAGAAATCAGTGCTTAGGGGCAAAAAACTGAGAACACAGGATAAAAAGAAAACCTTAGGTATCATAGGGAGCAAATCATGTAAGGTGCATCAAAAATGAAGGATTGGGCCTTGAGTTTGAACTGTTGAAGTCACTAAAGGGTTAAGAAATGATAATAATAATGACGTAATTAGGATTGGAAAAATCTTGTAGGAGGTAAAATGTAAATGTTTTAAAAATATTTCTACCTAGAAATTCAGATCGTGAAAGCAATAAAAATACTCGAGCAAAAACAATATATGACTATAGCAACAGCTTCCAGCTTCCCTGAGCAGCCAAGATTGCAACCCAATGAAATCACCTTGCTGTTAAAAAAAAAAATTCCAGTCTCTCACACCTGTTGTTCTTCCCACACCCTTTTAAACAGCCTAAAACAAGACAAGACATGAATTTTATTATTCTGTAATGGGATAACTTTCTAGATGTGATGAACTCCCATTTTATTTAGGAAGTCATTGCCGAAAAACTCCCTGCATAGAATAAAATTCAAAAGATGTCTTATCAAAATCAAGAACATGTATACAGAGATAATAAACTTGTCCAAAGTCAGAATGAACAAAATGTTCTGCAATAAAATTCCATAGTGTGAGGAAAGGAGGTCCAAGTGGTAACCAAAAAGTTGTCAGGAAAGATCCCCCGAGATATAGTGAGTTTCTCTATTGGGGAGGATATTAAAAATTTTAGACATACGGACACTGCCTAAAAAGGTAAGTTCCTTTAATGGTTTTAGATTTACTTCTTGAAGAGGTGCCTTATCTATCTACCCACAATATGCAAATGAAGCAATCTGGTGATAATCCATCAAAGAGATCAGGAGTGCCTCAGAAAAATGAGGGTGACTGCTTTGTTTCACTTGATAAAACAGAATATATTACAGGGGCAATGTCTTCTCTTTCTCAAGTTAGAAGAAAAATATTCATCTTCAATTTCTTATGTGTTTGTGGAGATAATAATCATTAAAATTATCCAAACTTTGTGAGGATTTGGTGGAATGTGTATAATGGTGGAATGTGTATAATAGAATGTCTGGGACATAAGATGTAGTCAAAACATGGTAATAATTGATTAAGAGAATGATAATTTCTATGGTACCCTAAATTTTTGTGCCTCTTCAATTTATATGTAGAAATCTTAACCCCCAAGGTAATATTAAGAAACAAGACATCTGTGAGGTGATTAGATCATGAGAGTGGAGCCCTCATGAATGGGATTAGTGACCCTATAAAAGAGTCCCCAGGAAGCTTGTTTGCTCTTCCCAATAGGTGAGAACATAGTGAGAAGGCTCCAACAATAGATCGGGTAACAGAACCTCACCAGACACTGACTCTGCCGGCACATTGATGTTTGATTTCCCAGCCTCCAGAACTGTAAGAAATAAGTTTCTGTTGTCTGTAGGTCACCCAGTTTATGGTATTTTGTTACAGCAGCTCAAATGAATTAAGACAACAATGCCATGGTTTGGTAATGATAATAATAATGGTTATGGGAAACACAGTATAAACCAGGGGTTTGGTGGCACTGGTAAAGGAAACCATGCTCTTTGGGCTCCCACAGAGCACTCATTTAATAACAGTATACAATCCAAAAAGACCTCATGAAAACTCCAGAAACCAGTTAAGAAGTTACAGTACTCCCGATAAGTGCAAAGCAAAGAAAAGCTGCATTACAATACATAAGAAAATCTGTTGCATTTTACCCTCAATAGCTGTTGGCCTAAGCCAGCAGAGTCTGGCACAATTGGGAGAAAACACCCAAATTGCAATTTATTCATTGAGAAGGAAAGAAAAGAGTGGAAAATATGTCCAATTTTCTAATTTTTCAAGAGGATGTCTGAGCACTAGCTTCTGTTTCACCTGACTTGAGCACTGATAAGGAACTGGTATACTTCGATGTGTGGTGGCCACAGAAAAGAAGGGAGAGATTGCAGCAGATTGCGGCAGCACCAGAGAACCATCAGTACCACTGACACCAGAGGTAGCAAGAGATTATGAGATCCTGAAAAAAAAAATGGTGAACCTCTCTAATGGAGGAAATTGGTGCATAAGCCAAAAAAAACATGCATCACCAGAAAAGATTTGAAAAGTCCTCAATGTCTAGCTGCATAGATCAGTGAAGGTAATGCATGGAAGATGTGGCTTTTCAAATCTCAACAAAAAATAAAAAGACAAATGAAAAAAATGGGCAATAACTACCCAAAGGACCAAAATGTGTTTCAAGAAACTAACCCTAATTCTATGAATTATCTTACAAAGAATTCAAAATAATCATTTTAAAGAAGCTCAGTGAACTATAGGAGAACACAAATGGACAATTAAACAAAATCAGGAATGTGATCTTCAACAAAATGAGAAAATCAATAATGATGTAAAACTATAAAAAATATCTAAACAGAAATTCTGGAGCTGAAGAATACAATAACTGAATTGAAAACTTAACCAGAGGAATTCAATACCAGACTTGTTCAAGCAAAAGAAAGAATCAGCAAACATGAACACAAGTAATTTTAAATTATTGAGTCAGAGGAACAAAATAAGAATGAAGAGAGGAGAGGAAAGCCTAAGGGACTTATAGAACACCGTAAAACAGGCAAATATACACATTATAAAAGTCCCAGAAGGGGAAAAAGAGAGAGAAAAGGGAAAAGTCAGTTTATTTGAAGAAATGATAGCCCTAAACTTTCTAAATCTGAGGAAGGGAATAGACACCCAAATTCAAGAAGTTCAGAGGTCTCCAACTGGGACAAATCTAAAGAGACTCACACTGTGACACATTATAATAAACTGTCAAAAGTCAGAAACAAAAAGAGAATTTTAAAGGTAGCAAGAGAGAAGTGACTTATCACATACAAAAGAGCTCCCATGAGATTATCAGAGGATTGCTCAGCAGAAATTTCATAGGACAGAGGGAGTAGGATAATATATTCAAATTTCTAAAAGAAAAAAACATGCACAAAACACATCTGTCAACCAAGAATACTATGTCCAGTGAAATTATCCTTCTAAAATGAAAAAGAAATAAGGACCTCCTAGAGACCTCCTAGAGAAATAAAGACCTCTCTAAAGCTGAGAGAGTTCATCACCACTAGAACTGCCTTACATGGAAATACTAAAAAGAGTCCTTCAAGTTGAAATGACAGAACACTAATCAACAACTACATGAAATCATACAAACATATAAAGTACTCTGGTAATGGTAAATAGATACACACACACACACACATCTGTAATACTGTAATGGTAGTGTAGAAATCATTTTATCATTTTTAATTCTGGTATAGAATTTAAAAGATAGCATAAGAATTATAACAATAAAACTATATTAATGAATAAAAATATAGAATAATTTGTGAAATCATATCATTTGAAGTAATGGGTTAGTAAAGGAGTAGAGTTTTTGTATGTGACTGAAGTTATCAGTTAAAAATATATTGTTAAAACTATAAGATGTTTTAAGTAATCCTCATGATAACCACAAAGAAAATACCCGTAGAAGACACACAAAAGAGAGAAATAAGGAAGACAGCAAGAGAGAAAAAGAAGGAGAAATATCTGTAAGACACACAGAAAATAATTAACAAAGCGGTAATAGTAAGCCTTTTCATATCACTAATTACTTTAAATGGGTTGAATTCTCCAATCAAACACAGAGTGGCTGAATGGATCAAGAAAAACCAAACAAACAAAAAATAAGATACAACTATCTGTTTTCCACAAGAGAGTCACCTTAAATGTAAGAACACATGTAAGCTGAAAGTGGAAAAAATGAAAAAAAGATATTTCATGCAAATGGTAACAGGGAGAAAACAGAGGTGGTCATATTCATAAACACTAAAAATGACTTTAAGTTAAAACACTGTAACAAGAGATAAGGAAGGACATTATATAATAATAAAATGGGCCAATTTACCAGGAAGATATAATAATTAATATATTTATATATACATACACATATGTATTTACCCAACATTGAAGCATCTAAGTATATAAAGCAAGTAATAGATCTGAAGAGAGAAATAGACAGTAATACAATGGTAAAAGATATCAATACCCTACATTTAATGATGGATATAACAACTAGAACAGGGATCAATAAGGAAACAGAGGACTTAAACAACGCTATAGGACAATTATATCTAATGGACATAATAAAGAGTATTCCACCCAACAACAGCAGAATACACATTATTCTCAAGAGCACGAAACACATTTTCCAGGATAAATCACATGTTAGGCCACAAAATGACTGTTAACAAATTTTAAAAAGATTAAAATTATACCAAATATCTTTTCTGACCACAATGGAATGAAACTCAAATTCAATAACAGGAGGAAAACATGAACCTAACACTCCTGTACCATATACTTAAAATGGTTATGATAGCAGATTTTATGTTATATGTTTTTTATAACAATAAAAAAATCCTATAACATGGTTAAGCACATTGTGAGATGAGCTAGAGGGGAAGAAATAAAACAAAAGCAATGTGACATAACAGAAACCACACAGGGAGAGAGTGTGTCTAAAAGAAAGTAACTCTCAACAGTATTGAATGCTTCAGAGAGGTCAAGGGAAAAAGGACAGAAAAGTACATGTGGGATTTAGCAACACAGATGTCATTAAACACTTAACAAGAATAGTTTCAGTAGAACAAAGATGAGTTCAAGTGAAGGCAAGACTGAGGACTGTACCATATAATTTATCATCTAATCATGAATACTTTTGAGAATGAAGGGGGTACTAAAACAATTGACAACTGAATATTTTGAAAATATTTATTTAGTGTAAAATACATTGGTTATTATACTGGTGGATCTATGAAACTTGTCACTGGGCTGCTGTAGCCCTGGGAATAAAGATGAGGACCTATTACTATGGGAACCAGAACTTGCAGCCTTCAGGCAGAGAAACTGTTGAAGAGCCTCAGGTCCCACTCATTCTTAGGCATTGAAAACCCAAAGGCCTTTAGAAGAATTAAGATGAATAAATCCCCTGCAATATTCCCTGGTTGCAAGCAGTTTTGCCCTGATTTTATAAGCCTGAAAACATGCCCTTGTATGGAGGTGAACTGGAACAGGGGTCAGCAGGGAGAGTGATTAAAATATCACAGGGGAAATGGAGAGTCAAGGTCTGGGACTGGGAGGCAGATAAAATAGCCTACTTGCAGCAGTTGGTTAAATGTTTGCCTTTTGTTGTTTCCAGGAGCAACAGAAGAGATCAGACCAAAGGCCTTGAATATCCATGAGGTGGTTTCCCCAAATGAGCAAGCCTTGTGCATTCTTCCTTCTGGTCACAGGCCTATGGCCCTGGCAGGAACCAGGAGAAGGGAGAACGTGTAGCAAACTGGAAGTAGGAGGTGTAGGCTGTAGACTTGGGATGGAACTTCTTTTTTCTCTCCTACTTTTCCCCATCTTAGTAGTGGTCACTGCGCTTGGCCTTGGGGCTTTTTCTGAGAGTCCTGGACTCTACCTTTCTAAATTGAACCTTGTGTTAAAGTGTGAAGTCTGTACACTACACATGTCCTAACACACTACTAGGCATGACTGTGGCAGAAGTTAGAAATATAAGTGGAATTATACCAAATCTATCCTGGCATAGGTTAATGCAACAATTAATAATCATTAGTTTAAAAATAAAAATCCCAAATCAATGATAAACTGTATGGACAGGTGACTAGACAACAGGCTTGAATGGGTGTGATTCCCATCAATCCAGAAGTAATCTTCACCCTAGAACAAAATGTGAGGAGATGAAGACAGCAAGCACAGTGAACTCCTTCCAAAAGCTTAGTGTTGAAAAGTACAAAGACAAAAGATGTTCCAGCAGAGGGTTGAAGATATTTTAAGATATGAATGAACTGACCATATTTATATATTAATAGAAAAGTAACAATAGAGAAATACAAGATTTTCATTTAATAAGGATATGAAGGCTTTTCAGAATAATTGACTTGGTTAATGTAATTTCATTTTAAATAACAATGACATTCTTCTGAAACTTGGTAAAATATAGAGATAGAAATAATAAATAGATAAAGGAAAATATGAATAGCAAAGAAAATTCTTAAACAAAGCTAACTACGAATTAGTTAGCCATAATTACTATAATTACTATATCACATAAAACTTATTATAAAGCCACAGCTTGATTCCTTTTATAGTTCCTGAAACTTTCCCTTTCTCCTTAGCCACAAGCTCCTTTTGCCAGCTTATGAAGATACATAGATATAGATATAGATATAAATATATATATATATAAAATTTCACAGAAAGCACATTGCTAATAGCTAGATAAATGGCATAGATATCCCTTGCTGCAGAAATTCAGAGGAATAAGAAATGTCATTTCCAGTTAAATTGGTCAAAAATGGTTATTTGGAAAACAGGAAATTAAGTTGAGTCTTCCATGGTCCAAGATTTTTAAAAATGAGAAGAAAATAAGCATTTCTCTCACATAAGAAATAAAGGAGAAAATACTTCATTGTGGGCTCTGAATTAATCAAACGTAAATATAACATTGAATATCATAGACTAAGCTATCTACAGAATTGAATAGCATAGACTAAGCTACTATAAGTAACCTATTCTTTGGTACAATCAATATCTTCTCAGAAGATATACTGTATGTGAAATATTATGATAAAGTTAAGGAATTTCATAAGAAGGAGAGAAAAATGGGGGAAAAATGACTATGGAGTAGTCCACAGAAAAATCAAAGGGGCCTAGATTTAGTACATTAAAGGCATGCCTCTTTCATAAGAAAAAAGTAGAGAAAAGATTTGTAAATCCAGTTGTCATCCCTAAGCTTCCAAATGATAAGAAACCTAAGTCACTGCCAAGAATAAACTGCTTTGAAATCAGGAATATTTTTATAGAGTACACATAGAAACACCAATATTTCAGGTGACTTTGCAAATGTATGAATAATTCTTTTTCTCATAATCACAGAATCTGCTTCTCTACACACTGTGCTTCCTCTAGCAGACATGTATCATATATTATCCTAGTGGAAGCACTCTTTCTACGTTTGGAGAATTCCCTACATCATGATTATATCCTCCCTGCACCCAGTAGTGAAAGTTATACTTTTCTTTTTACCAAGTCTTTTTACCTTAGGTCTCAGACATGTGAACTAAGCTGCCACACTTGCCTGCACCTGTACTTGATTTTATCTAAAAGAGAGCAGTATGATGAAATATGCATCACATGGTATTTGGTAAGGGTGATGGTGAAGGTGTGGGAATTTGGGGGGACGGTAGCTATAAGACTTCCAGGGCCAAGTGCAACCTACTCTGCCAAGTGGCAGCATAGGTGGGGACTTGGGCACAGGAGTGGCACTGTAGTATCCGAAGTAGAGATTCCTGGCTGTAGAGATTAAGAGCTTGACACTATGGCCCTCATGAAGATTCTGAAATCTACCCAACATCCCTAAATAAATTATTTGTTTGCTTCTTTATTTAGTGTTCGTTAAACTCATTAGAGTAGATCCGCTTTCCTTCAACTACAATACCTGACATACATTCCAAAAGGGAACTATAACTGGCTCATGATCAATTTCCTTTGTAAAAACTGGGGCAAACTCCAGGCTTCCATGACAGCAATTACTTTATCTACAAGATTTTGAAAATGAAAGTATCCTAATATCACAACTCAATGAGACAGGAATACTGATCGCTTAATAAACACCACAAATTTAGCATGTGACAATCCAAAGTAAGTGACCGAGGCAAAGATCTCTATCAACAGAGGCTTATTAAGCCGAAGTTGTGGAATCACCTGGAAAAAACACAACTGCAGACAAATCTGTGGCTGTTTTTCTGAAAGAGAACTTGAGAGTTTCAGTATGTAAAGGGAATAGGGCACACAGAAAGAATAAAAAGAGAGTGGGGGTGGGGAGTGAGGCAAACTGGTTACATTCTTGTGAGGCCCAGGAAAATCTACAGTTTGTGTGAGATAAGGCAAGCGGGGTTAGAGGAGAAAAAGACAGTGATGGAAACATCAATCCGTAGATGTCCCCAGATAGGTAGAAGAATGTTTGACATTGTCTTGTCTCTGTTCTGCAGTTCCGCACCTGGGAAAATAAACTTGTAATTCATTAATTAGTGTGGAATCAAATAGACTTTAATTTTAGGAGCCAGACTTAGCCTGTAGATTGTAGCCTGTAGCCTGTAGACAGCCTATGCCTGTCCTTGCTTATTGGAAGGCAGCAAGAAATTTCCTTATGAATGATATGTGAGACCAGTTCTCTCAGGTGCCTGAGGCTTTTACCTCTCCTTTTGCATAAGGAGTTGGGAGGATGGGGGAAGAGGGGTCCTGAGATTTTTATTTTCATTTACACATGTCATCCCCAGAAAGAGTTTGACCCATTGAATGGTTTCAAGAGGTAAATGAAAAATTAAAAAAAAAAAAAAGAAAAGAAAAGAAAAAAGGAGAGAGTAGTTTGGAGCCAGGCAACACTGGAACACTGGGTTTGAATCCCAACTTTGACTTTCAAGAGAGGCAAACTTTTGATTTGGTGCGGTGCCTAGCTCAAATAAACCTTTAGTAAACGGTACACATTATAGATTCACAGGTGAAGACATATCTTAGTCTAAGGGACACTTCTCACAGTCAGAGCTCTTGAACATAAATTGGGCTTTTCAGATATTGGTGAATTCCTACCATTGGAAGTATTTAAAGATAGCTGGGACAGTCGCCTACAAAAGGTTTCATAGAGGGGATTGTGACATCGGACAGAGACTGGCCCAGATGACATCAAGGTTCCTCATAACACTTGGGCTTTATGTATAATTCCAGACACAATTAAACATTAGATATTTAGTCTATTCTAATCAGGTGTTTCCTATGAGAATCAAGTGCAAATTTCACCTATGTGGATAATAAAGCAGAAAAAAAATGTCATATGCTTTTTTGTCTGGATTCCTTCAACAGAAAATATTACCGCTAATATGTTCCCTGAATGTTAGCAGCTTGAAAAGTCAGAGCTTAGAGAGGCCTCAGATTGATTTCTTATGAGAGATATTCTGACATGACCCCATCTTCCTCAAGGCCACAGAATTCCTGGTAATGCCACAATTCAATGAAGCCCGATCTCCATAAAACTGTACTATATCGTTTCCTTAAAACCAATGTATGACATCCACAAGACTGATCCGTTGTAGAAAACATAAATATATCCTGGGAGATTGTTAGATCCTTGAAATAGAGAATACAAAACATGAACATATTTTTTGATGTGGTAAGGGAACTGATAATGGAAGAAGTAAAGTTTCCTGAAAATATATTATCTAATCATGGTACAATGGAAAATGTGAGGCTTTATGGTCAGAAAACCTGAATTAATTTGCTCTGTTAAAAGATAATTTTTTATATAAAAGTAAAATCATGATTCTTGTACGGGTATCAAAATGAATATGCATTAGATACTTTATTTTACTCACAAATGAGAAAAATAATAAGATGATACGACCAGTTCAAAGGAGATTCCAAAGAACAGACATGTTTATAAATAAGGAATACTGAAATTGAGAAATAAAAGAAACTTTTTATCTGAGGAATGAGAGCCTCCTCTAAATTATCAGGCCCAGAGAGACATGGAATGATGCAGCAGACACGTCGCACTCTCTGTCTTGGGCTAAGTAATCATCTCTTGAAACTACTTGCTATCGCTGCAAGTAGCTATAAGTCAACCTAACAATGCTGCACACCAAGTACCATAAACCATACAATGTATAGCCAATCACTAATCAACAGTATTTCTGTAAACCAATGAAAATTCACTACAAACATCTTTGTATCAGTTCATACCTTGTCCCCACTTTTTGTCTTTGAAAGCCTGCTTGTAACAAAGGCCAGAGTTCATATCCACGGTTCCTTGAGTCTGAGTCTCCTGGACAGCTGTCCTCATCTTGGCTCAATTAAACTCTTTAAAATTACATTTTGTGCCTCAATTTCTTCCTTTAGGTTGACAAAATTAATGTGTAAATTGAAAGCAAATCCAGAGTCTCAGACAGGAGGAGGGGACTCATTTGAACTTCCACTGTACGAAATTTACATGTTTACAGACAAGAGTTACTTGTATTTCTATCCATTATGTACAATTTACAGGATTGTGAAAAAAGAGAATACCTACAATCAGATAACATGGAAGTCATGCTTTAGACACTGCATAGTTTTCCACTGAAGCACAAAATATTCATTGTCTCTGTGTCCTCATTAGACCTTGATGTTATATGGCCTATTCTCCATCTGATGTTTCAATTGTCTCTGTAGAATCTTTTGCAGATGATTACCCCAGTTATGTTTAAATACTTCCAATAATAAAATAAGCTCATATAATTAGCAGACGCTTAACATGTTCCTTAATATCTGATGAGCTTCGGTGTTCATTAAGTCCTCCGTGGAGGGTCATTAAGAGAATTTCATGAGACAATGTGTAGAGCACACATAGCTCATGGCCTGGTACTTCTCCTTCAAAAACTATTCATGATTCCACTTTGAGCCCCTCATATTATCTAATTTATACAGCTTTGACAAACTCTGATAATGTAAAGAAGAATGAACATTAATGTTGAGAATATATTAAACAAACAAAAAGAAATACTAATACCTGCAACAACATGGATGTGTTGCATAAATATGATGCTGAGTGAAAGAAGCCAGACCAAAAGCTTGTCTGTTTATATGAGATTCCAGGAAAAGGCACATCCATAGTGAGAGACAGATAAGAGGTTTTCAGGGGTCAAAGTATGGGGGAAAAAGACTTTATGCAAATGGGAGTGGAAATTTTTCAAGTTTATGAAAATTTTCTATACTGTGCTTATGGTGACATGTCCAATCCCATGTCATTTGTCAAAACCCACCAAACTGTGTACTGAATATCGATAAATTTTATTGTATGCAAATTGGCCTGTACAAAGACAACTATAAGAAAAAGCACATGTGATTCGGATCTGTCTCCTTGAGCCACGTGTAAATGCATCTTCTAAGAGTTTCTTTCCGGAGGGCAGAGGGGTAAGGAAAAAAAAGTTTCTCTACTCATTTCCTCTGTGCATACTGAAGTTTACATCAAAATCTCATTTGGGTGTTATTAGATTACCATCAACTGTTCTATGGATTTTATTAAACTGGACATGATTTGAGGTAACTAACTTTTTCTAAGGCCCTTGATTTCTCCAAATGGTAAAACTAAAAAAGTGGATTTTATTATTGCTTGGGATTCTGACCCTCTACTTTCAGTGAACATATTGAGGGCAAAACTCACTAAGCATATTTAATATCCTCCTCAATAAAGTTGTCTAATAAAGAAAAGATACATCCAAGTGGATCAATTCCTTCTGAATGGATGCTGATTGTGTGCCTGTGAGTGTTTGAGTGTTAGGTTTTACTTGTCTATTTCCTTGTTTTATGTTGATTTTAAGATTATTAATGTTTTCTTTATAATGTCACCAAAATGACTAAAATAGTTTTCATAATGAGTCTTAAAACAAGGGAGTGCCCCACTTCATGTGACAACTCTGTGTTTAAATTGAAAGGCTCTTCCTATAGAGCTCTCCTTTCCTTTTGAAAGGAAACCATTACCCTAGCTGGTTATTAGCAACTGTCTTTGGCTTGATCCCAGGTGCAGAAGAGAGATGATGACTCAATCTGACAACATTTCCATTTCCTTGGTAAGGATCACTTATGAAGTGCCTTTAATCATTTATGAGTACGTTTTTTGCTGTTTGCTGCAAACAGTTTGACTCTACTGAGTTTGACAGCTTTCTGACATTCTGCAAACAACTTCAATAATAGTCTGACAATGTCATTTACAAATGAAGCACAGGCAGTAGGAACAAAGCAACTGATACACTCTAAGTAATATGATAATGGAAAGGCAAGTGATATGGAAAACAAAATTGAAATGATATTGTATCACCCTGTAGGGGAAGTGAATTCCTAGATAGAGGAAAGAATTGTTAAATACATCACTTTTAATGATGTCAACACCATCTTTACCAAGTTTTCTGAAATGGTGGCTCTGGATAGCATGGGATACTTTCCTTTTCCCTATTACTGCTAAAGTCCATTCCCACTGTTGACTACTAATAGTCCACATTATATTTTTTCTCCATCCAATTTTGAGTTCCCTGAAAGCCCATAACTCTTTCTATGCCAATGCTTGGCATAGTGCATTATATACATCATATAATCGATACATCTCTGGTCATATTCATACTGTCCTTTCTCTCTTTAAACCAATCAAAAAGATTTTGTTAAAATATACATATATGTGAAATTTTAAATTGTACATATATGTATATATATACATACATATATGCATTTATGGAGAACTTTGAAATATGAGTGTGTCATAGTGTGGTTTGAGGAGTCTGAGATTTGATATGCATACTCTCTTTTGCTTAACACTAGCGAATTTGAAAGAAAATTCCTAAGCTATTTTAAATTATTAGGTCTGAAGCCTCGATCAACTCTCACCATTCATTTAGGTGATAAAGGAGAAAAAGTTTGAAATATTGACATCCTTCATCATGCATTCTTTTTAAATTTTCACTTTTTAAGGCAGTTTTAGATTCACAGAAAAATTGGAAGGAAAGTACAGAGATTTCTTATGTACCCTGTTCCTCTTTCCTCCCCTACTATAAACATTCAACACCGGAATGGTGCAATTAGTGCAATGACCCTACACTGACACATCATTATCACCTAAAGTCTGTGGTTTATGTTAGAGTTGATGCTTTGTGTTGTACATTCTGTGGGTTTTGACAAGTGTATGATGACATCTGTTTACATTACAGTATCCTACCCAGTCGTTTCACAGCCCTAAAGGTCCTCTGTGCTCCTCCTATTCCTCTACCTCTCCCTCTAGCCTCTGGCAAGCCTGCTTCTATTAGCACCTCCATAATTTACCATTTCTTATAGTTGGAATTACACCATATACAGCCTTTCAGATTGACTTCTTTCACTTAGCAAAATGCATTTAAGTTTCCTCCATGTCTGCTCATGGCTTGCAAGCTCATTTTTTAGCACTGAATGATATTCTGTTGCCTGAATGCACCATAGTTTATTTATCCCTCCACCTACTGAAGGACATCTTGGTTGCTTCCCAGCTTGGGCCGTTGAGAATAAAGTTGCTGTAAACATCTCTATGCAAGTTTTCATGTAGACATAAGGCTTCAACTCCTTTGGGTAAACACCAAGGAACACAATTGCCTTCTCATATGGTAAGCGTCATACATTTTTAATATTATCATATCCATGTTATTTTCTGTTATGTATTTATATTTTTCATTTCATATGATGAATTTGAAGGCTGAGTTTTGTTAAATATAGTGTTTGATAATATTGATTTAAATTAACGAAATAAGCTTATTGTTAAAATATTAATACATTTCCAGTATCTATTGATACCTTTGGACTCTGTAGTTCCACTTCTAGAAATTTATTCCAAAGAAATACATCTGTAAAGGCAACTCCTTGAAACAATTTTTTATAAGAGTATATGTAATAACTAAAAACAGAAAACAATATTAAAAGCTACAATGATTTAATAAATGATGGTATGTCAATATATAAAATATTTCAACACTTTGAAGATCACCATACTGTGCTGCTATTTTAATAACTATAAAACATTCTGGAGTGCAATATTTTGTACTAAAGAGTTTTTTTGTTTCTTCTCTCTACCATTGTGGATGTCTATTGTTGTGAATTGTTTCTCTGTTAGTAACACCACTTGCTCAGTGCTTACTTTGTACCAGGTAGTGATACAGGAGTTTTATATGCTACCTTATTGGATTCTCACAACAACTCTATGAGACAGGTGTATTATCCCACATTTTACAGAAGAGAGAACTGAGGTATTATGCACTAAGTAACTTTTCCAATGCCATACATTTATTAGGCAGTGGGCCTGGGAATTGAAATCAGACCATTTGAATCAATTGTTCTCCATCTTCACTACTTCTAAATTCATTGCCCTAGTTTTTAGATGTTGTCCGAAATGTTGTTTTAAATAAGATAGGATCAAAATTTTACATAAATAAATAAGTATGTGCCTTCATTACATAAGTGCATGGAAAACATCTCAAATACAATAGTCAGTGAAAAACAAAATAGTCCTAAAGACTATACACACCATCTCTATATAATAATATTATATGAGTGAGAATTAAAACTAGATTATGTGCCATTGTTTTCTTTATTCAATTTTTTCCTTAAGTTGTTTTATCATCTTTTGAATAAAAAGTAATATTGGATCTCTCAGTCCTGATTAGCAGGGATTTTCTGATAAGAAAGCATGTTGATGCCATTGACATTCTAAAGACATTCTTTCTGATTTTCACATAAGTATGAACAAGTATCCTCATGTGTCTTGCGAGTGCCTTTTTTAAAATTTTTCTAAATTATCTATTTTTGATTTTCTAAATTTTTAAGAGTCAGATCAGTTGGCAGACCAGGATCAAGGTGGGCAGGTCTACTGGGCTTATCACGCCATCTCCAGCACCATGTAGACCAGCATACATCCGCCTTCAAATAGAATTTTAATGCACATTTATAAAGCTCATTTATTAATTACAGAGCAAGTGAAATCTTTTCTCCAGATCTTTTCTCCAAGTAAAACTCTCCTGACATTGAAGTGAAATATCCACAGTCACACAGAATGTTCATTAGCAGAAGAGCTGACTCTGGCATCTAGGGTGCAAGATCCTGGCTCCGGCTCAGTGCGGTGGGGAGGGGCTCTGAAGCCAGCCAGACCTTGGCAGGCCTTCCTGTCCTTGTCAGCCTTGGATCCTCCATCTGTCAAATGAGACAAACGCCTTCCTAACTCACGGAGCAGCAGGAGATAAGAGAATGTAGGGGCGGTTCCTAGTGGAGCACCTGGTGGGAGGCCGCCCTGCAGTAGCTCACCTTGGGCTTCCATCAGTGCATGGCCTCGGCTTCACAGAAACTCACGAGAGGTAAGGTGGAGATTTTCCTGTGTTAAGTACGGAAACAAAAGAAAAGGATTTTAAATGAAGGCATGATTAAAGGTCAGAGGAGACAGAAGGAATGGGTGTTGTGCCCTAGTCGCCATGCAGAAGAAAAAAGGCTTTCTAAACACAGCCTGTGACTTCCAGAAAAAAAGTGCTCTGCTCATTGCATAAGGGTGCTCTTCTCCAGCCACAGGATGGAACAAGTTGCCTTCCCTGACAAATGTGTCAGCTGCCTTAGGCAAGTTTCTAAGTTTCTTCACTTAAGCAGGAGCCTCATCTACAGAACCTGCAGATAATAATAATAATAATAATAATGCCATCTCTCATTGAAATGTTAGGCGATTCATTAAATAACTCTTAAGTGCCTAGAAAATATTAAGCACAGCATAAATGTTAAGAAATATTCATTATAATGATATTGGTTGTAATTGGAGTCAGCATTTAAATCCAGAAAGAAAAGATCATGATTATTAACTACTATCATCTAGTTAAGTTATTTTATATTTTCCATTCTCAGCCCCTGTGGAGAGTTCTGTGATGAGATTATAGCATAATAAATGTGAAAAGTGAAGGACTCAGCAAAGTTAAGGCAATGAATCTTCCCAGCTAAGTGGCACAGACGACAAGCTGTGGATTGAGGTGGGGAGGTGTGGACGTGAGGTCTCAAGCTCAGCCTCTCTTCAACCAGTTGTTCGTTTTACAGTTTTTTAAGAAACAGCACTTTCGTACTGGTCGCTATATTACCTGCTGGGCACACAGCAATCGACACGTGGACCCAGGCAAGGCCTTCATGGAGCTTGTTTGACTAGATAGTTATGAGTTCTAACTTTGCCTTGTGGGTCCTAGTTTCTCCATACACGTAGTGAAGAAAATATTCTTTTCTTTCCTCATTCCGCAAAGTTGGTATTGGGTAAATAGAGATAAATGTTAAAAAAAAAAAAAGCCTTAAAGATAGTATAAATTAATAAATAAAAGAAATCACTGTCATGTGGAAGAACTGGTATTTGCAATCAGCAATTTGGAATGGAATGAATGCACTGCATGAACATCTGGGACTTGAAGAAATTCTTTATTTGCCAGGTTGACCCAACCTGGGGTATAATACAAATGAGGGGCAGTATTCTCTGTTCTGTTCTCTTTGTTTTGCTCTTTGTTTTGATAATTTCATAGTTTTCTTATTCTTTATTCAAAAATAAAATTCCAAGCAGGCCTAGAACCCAAAATAAATTAGGGAACAGACCAGAACTCCAAATAAACAAACAAACAAACAATAAATAAGACAATTAGCTATGTTCTAAAAAGAAAGCAACCCATTATTGTCTGATTAAATCATGTATATTATTTTCCTTTTGATTTGGGTTTCAGCAATCATGGCCCTACAGAGAGGCAAATGTAAAAGAAGAATCTTCAAAAAAGCTAAATTGTATTTGTTAATTATAGAATGACAACGAGTTATTGAGAAAAACCTTGGACTGTATCATTAACGAATAGGTTTATTATTAAGAACAAGAATCACATTGTTCAACTTGTGCCTTGGTTTTTCTTCAAGGAAAGTCAGCATTCTCAGCATCCTCAGGTGCCATGTGTAGCAACCTGATAGCATTACATTCGGGTGATGTTTTACAACCTATATTCCACTCATAGTCCTTTTAAAACTGACATCAGATAAGGAAGTGCATATAATATTTCCTTCTTTTATCACAAGGAAAATTTCCAGGCCCTAAAGTAAACTGTGTATTTGACATATTTCTCATTCTAAAAACTATCTCTCTGTTGCTATTAACTCCTGCCAGCAATGTTTAAATTCAAAATAGCTATTCATACATGCATACATATAAGTAGCTAACATGGCGACAGTGATAATCCCGCATTAGCCTCCAATTATATTTACATTTCAATTTTAGGAGCAAATGGCAGGCAGTTGGGGATTGAAATCCACACAAATAGAAATGGGAAAGATACCACATAAAACCATAATTACATGTCTTAACAAATATCTTTTTCCCGAATTTAGGGAAATTACGGGATGTTGCAAGTGATTATCAGTTTATGATCAGAACCTACAATCTGTTTCCTTGTGTTCTCTCGTTCTCCAAGTATCATGGAATTCAGGCAAAAGGAAGAGCAGTAGAACTACTGAGCTGTGAAAACAGGAAAGTAGTAGATATTCAAACACTACACAATTAAAAAGCATTAAACATTCATTTTATTATTATTTCTAACTTTCCCTCACAGGAGATGAATGCAATAAAATGTACCTGAAGATATTTAAAACAATTAAAGCAATGTACGTTATATTTAGCTTCTTTTAAAACTAAACACACACAGCTTATCCACTTAAAACACAGTAACGTATACATATCATACTATATTCGCATCTTGATATTATGAACTGGCCAAGGTTATTAGGAAAAAAACAAATGTTTAGTCCAAAAATTTGAACTGAAATTTTTTTATCTCTGTTGGGAGATAAAAATTATGCTTTGGGGAATTGAAGGCTGTTCTTTCATTGTGAGTGCATCTCAGCTAAGGGCTGAGCATGATTTATGTTTTGTTGATAGTTAAGAACCATGCTTTCGGAATGGAGCACATTAAAGTATATCAATTGTGCAACAACAACTAAATGTGTATTATCTGTCAGCTCCTATGCTAAGTGTTTTAAATATGTCATTTCATTCTTTCTCTTGGACTGAGCTAGTTGATTCTCACATTTAAGGTTGAAAACAGAATGAATAATTTAATTCCTTATCATTGAAATGAAAGAATGTTTACTAGATTTATCAGAACAGTAGATGAACTGTTGGGGAACAATATAACAATGCAATAAGTTTTATGGCATAGAACAATGTAGCAGTACACACTGGTGATCAAAAGCACGCACTTTGAAGTCGAGTGGACCTGAGTTCAAATGCTATCACTAATATGTATGACCCTGTATGAGTTATTTATTCTCTTGGGGTCTCAATATCACCCTCTGTGAAACCAATATAATTATTTAATTCTAAAAATATAGTGATAATTAAATGAAGTGATATACATAAAGTACTTAACATATAATTATATAGATAAGGGATAAAATATTATTATTACTGTAATTGAAAGCATATATTGTATGCACACAGTGCTCAGTATATTTCTAGGAGAATCTTTTGAAATCTGCAAAGATTCTTTATCTGCCATAGTTAAATGGGTCCACACCATCCACCTGCTGGAATACAGATACACAGAAGAATCAGTGCTCTGTCTGTAGTTGACTACATGATAGGTTGACTGTTTTTCTAAACCTAGCAATTTTTCTAGAAGACTTTTTAATGTCCTAGTTTGTAGAAAACATATTACCATTTAAGATTGGTCCTGTCTACACATCCATTGGTGAATTTACGTTTGTTTATCCAGTTTCTGAGAAGTGGCCAATTCTGCTACTGACTGAACAAGACAAGGCAGAAATTGTATGGAATTATTACTGCTTGACTTTGACGTTGAAAATTTCCCAAAAGGAAACTGGGTTAAAAAGGCAAAATGAGTAAAAACGGGCATCCATTTGAAATTCTCACCAAAATTTCCAGAAATTACAAAAAATATAATGTAAAAAATAGAATTCCAGACTAGATCAGGTATGTTATGGCCAGCAAAAATATAAAAAAGGGTTCAACAAATCTAATAATTAGGGAAATGCAAATCAAAACCACAATGAGATATCATCTAACTCCAATGAGAACGGCCTTTATCAAAAAGTCCCAAAACAACAAATGCTGGCATTAATGTGCAGAGATAAGAACATTCTTACACTGCTGGTGGGACTGAAAATTAGTAATACCCCTGTGGAAAGTAATTTGGAGATATCTCAAAGAACTAAAAATAGATATACCATTTGATCAAGCAATCCCACTACTAGGCATCTACCCAAAGGAAAAAAAGGCATTCTATAATAAAGATATCTGCACTCGAATGTTTATGGCAGCACAATTCACAATTACAAAGATGTGGTAACATCCCAAGTGCCCTTGAATACGTGAGCGTATTAATAAAATGTGGTATAAGTATACCATGGAATACTACTCAAATACAAAAAACAAGGGTGAACTAGCACCTCTTGTATTATCCTGGATAGAGCTGGAGCCCATCCTTCAAAGTGAGGTATCACAAGAATGGAAAAATAAGCACCACATATACTCACCATCAAATTGGTACTAACTGATCAACACTAAGGTGCTCACATGATAATAATGTTCACTGGGTGCCAGTCAGGTGGTGGGGGTGGGGGAAGTAAACTCACAACAAATAGAGACAAAGCACACAGTATGGGGGAAGGGCATGCTTCTAACCCGGACTTGGGTGAGGCAAAGGCATTACATGTAACCAAAATGCTTGTACCCCCATAATATTATGAAATAAAAATAAATAAAAATGAATAAATAATAAATAATAATGCTAGCAGTAACTAAAATGACTGACATATATTAAGTTCTGCTCAAGATAGGCACTCTACTAAAGACTTGACACTTAGCTCATTTACCATGTGCCAGATTACATGCATTACCCTCATTTAATCCTTTTCACTTTGTTTCAAATCTACACCAAATTTTTGTGTATAAGAAAAGTCGCCCAATGAATTTTTTTGGATGGCAGTGTGGGTTGACTCTTGCTTGTGCTGATGACAATAATAAAAAGAGTAATAATAGTTATAATCATGCATTGAGTGCTTACTATGTCCCAGACACTCTTCCAAGAACTTTATACATACTGATTGATTTAATTTTCCCCACTGCTCTATGGGACAGGTACTACAGTCATAGCCATTTATAAATGAGGAAACTAAGGAACTAAGGAAATAAGTATTAATAACTTTCCTGATGTCATACAGCTTCTCAGTGGCACAGTCAGGTTTGTCAAGGATGTTAACCGAATCTCAAAAGATGCTTACACATGCTTAAAGAATAGATTTGTTACCCTCAGTGCATCTTTCATTCCTGGAATTCTGAGTGATGTAACAATGAAAACGAAAATGTCAGAAATATTTTTAGAAGTTGAAAAAATGGCACTCAGAATAACGTCAGAAAGAGATACCTGTACTCCACCAGTCTAATTCTTTCTTGGTGTTAGTGAGTTTAGTAAATGGGGAACCAATGAAACAGCAGGATTGGAGGCCAGACTACTCATTAGAACTGTATATTGTGCCTATGTCCTCCAGCTCTTCTTATTACTTGATGTTTCTTGATCCTCTCTGTAGGCTAAGCTCCTGTCAAGATGTTCCATTTGCAGAATCCACAGATGCTGCGTATGCTAGAGAAATCCTTGAGGAAGAGTCTTCCTGAGTCCTTAAAGGTGAGAATGGAACACTCTAAGAGGAAAAATGACTAGGAATTGCCTATAAAAGAGCTAAGAAAGAGAACAAGCACTCACTGAGCACTTATTTTGTGCCAGCCACTCACTTGTGTAGCATCTCATTTAGTAACGTCAGCTTGATGCAAGGCAGGTGTATCATCCATGTAATTGGTGAGGCTCACTTACATATCTTGACCAGGATGACACCAATAGTGAGTTGCCTTGCTGTGATTTGAATCCAGTATGTTTTTTGCTGTGTGGTGACTCAAAAATATTTCTTTGTATCCTTCCGAGCATTGTGTTATATAATGCTAGAAGTTTTCCCAAAGTTGTAACACTGACTGAAACTAACATATTAATATTTAATTTGTTATTTTGAAATAATTATTTGCTTGATAAGTGGTTAATTACATGATTCTGCTCTGAAATTATTAATAAATTATTATTTTATCAAACTCCAAAGGATTATGTATTATTTTGGATGAGACAGAAATGTTGTTTTAGAAATGAATCAACGATCTTGTACCACGGAAGATTTTTTTCCAGAATAGTATATGTTGGAAAAGGACTAGAGTGTTACCAGGGATAAAGAGTGCCTTTGTATAATGACAGAGATGTCAGATCACCAAGAAGACTTAAACAAATGCTGAAATTTATACATCTAACAACAGAGGCTCAAAATACATGAGATAAAAACTGAAAACATTGAAAGAAAAAATCGATAAACCCACACAATAAAATGAAAGACTTTATCACTTGTTAGGTCCAGAGATGAGAGAGAGATACACACGAAGCCTCATGTGTACCAAAATGCTGTTTATTTTGAGCATCTGGGTGCAGATGGGTGGAGGCAAAAAGGCGTCCACAAGAGAAAAGAGAAGAGCCTTGGGTTTTATAGAGGGTTTTTTGGGGGAAAGTACGTAAGTGGGCCAGAATGGCCGTTTGTAATTAATTCTTTTGCAAACAACAAACTCCTGAGACCCCTGCCCCAGTCACAACCATCCTGCAGCTGTGGCATCATCCTTATCAGGAGAGCGAGAGAGGGATAAACTTTGTCTCTATCAGGGAGCGAGGGGGAAGGAATGCTGGCTGCAGCTGTCTGTTAGATTTACAAAGTCCGGAGACTCTCCAGATTCCTGCTGCTATTGTTTTACAAGCCTAGTTTGTGTACTCTTCTCTTAGTACTGTACAGAATAGGCAGAAAATATACAACTATATAGAAGAAATGAACAACACTATAAACCAACTTGAACTAGCTGACATTTACAGAATGCTTCCCTCACCAACAGAAGAATACATATTCTTTTTAAGTGTTCACAGAGCATTTACCATACTTTTTAGAAGTTTTAATAAATTAAAATCATACAAAGTATATTCTTAAACAATAATGAAATTAAACATAATATTAAAAAATAAAGTATCTGTAAATTTCTCAAATTTCTAGAAATTATACAAACATACTCCCAAATTAACCATGCTTCAAAGTCACCAGGAGAATTAGAAAATATTTAATTGAATGAAAATGAAAGTACAACATATCCAAATTTGTGGAATGTAACTAAAGCAGTGGGAAATCTATAGCATTAAATTCTTATACTAGAAAAGAATGATCTCAAATCAATGTTTTAAGTTTTCACCTTAAAAACTAGGAAAAGAAGAGCAAATTAACCCCAAAGGAAGCAGAATAAAGGCAGTTATATTTTTTAAAAAGTAGAAATCAATGAATGTGAGTGGAGAAAAATAATGAAGAAAATCAGAGTCTATAACCTGGTTCATTGAAAAGATCTATAATGTTGAGAAACTTCTAATCAAATTGACCAAGAAATAAGGAGGGAAGACACAGATTATCCATATCAAGAATGAAGTGAGGGACATTGCTATAAACCCAATAGCATTGTAAGCATAATTAGGACATACTATTATCAACACAGCACACATAAATTTCATAATTTATTCTGTGAAAAGCACAATCTACCAAAGGTCACTGAAGAAGAATACACAACCTACGTTGTCATATATCTACTAGTGAAAATTATTTTTTTCAACAACACAACTCCATGCACAGATGGTTTCACTGGCCATTTCTACCACACATGTAAGGAAGAAATAATATCCATTCCACAAAAACTCTTTAAAAATATAACAGAGGAGGGAACACTTCCACGCTCCTTTTATGAGGCAAGACTTACCCTTATGCCAAAATCAGAAATAGATATTACAAGAAAACTACAGAATGATATCCATCATGAACACAGATGCAAAAACTTAACAAAATTCTATTAAATACAATCCAGGAATGTATAAAAAGAATAATACATTACAACCAAGGGGGATTAATCCTAAGAAAGAAAGGTGGGTTCAACATTCAAAATTAATCAATGTAATTTACATTAAACAGACTAAAGGAGAAAAAAGAACATATGATTTTTTTCTTTTTTTTCTTTTTTTTTTTTGAGACAGAATCTCACTCTGTTGCCCGGGCTAGAATGCCGTGGCGTCAGCCTATCTCACAGCAACCTCAAGTGATCCTCCTGCCTCAGCCTCATGAGCAGCTGGGACTACAGCTGTGTATTTTTAGTTGTTCAGCTAATTTCTTTTCTATTTTTAGTAGAGGCGGGGTCTCACTCTCGCTCGGGCTGGTCTCGAACTCCTGAGCTGAAACAATCCACCCACCTCGGCCTCCCAGAGTGTTAGGATTACAGATGTGAGCCACCATGCCTGGCCAATATTTTTCTTAATAGGTACCAAAAAGTGTTTGACAAAATTTAATATTCCTAATAAATAAGCTTCTCAGCAAATGTCTTAGTTTTGTATTGTTATAACAGAATACCACAGACTGGGAAATTTATAATGAACAGAAATGTATTTAGCTCATGGCTCTGGAGGCTGGGAAGTCCAATATCAAGAAGCTGATATTTGGAGAGGGCCTTCGGGCTGCATTATCTCATGGCAGAAGGAGAGAAGAAGGAAGGGCAAGCGAGCGATAACAACATTAACCCATCCATGAGTGTTCCGCCCTTATGACCCGATCACCTCTTACTAGACCCTGCCTCCCAATATTGTTGCATTGGGGATTAAGCTTCCAACACATTAACTTTTGGGAAACACATTTAAAGTATAGCAACAAGCTAGAAATAGAGGAGCATTTCTTCAATCTGATAAAAAGCATACAAGAAAAATCTATACCTAATATGAGACTAAATAATGAAAGACTAAGTATTCCCCCTAAGACTGGTAACAAGGCAAAGACATTTACTTTCACCATTCTTATTTAATACGGTACTAGATGTCCTTACCAGTACAAGAAACAATAAAAAGAAATAAAAGGAATATATACTGGAAACAAAAATAGAAAATAGCATCTATTTACAGATGACATGATAGTCTAATGTAGAAAACCCTAAGGAATCTACAAAAAAAACCTGTTAGATAAAAGAAGCAAGTGTAACAAGGTCACAGGATTCAAGGTCAATATGCAAATTATGAAAAGAATTGTGTTTATATATACTAGCAACAAACATTTGGAATTCAAAACTAAAAATCAGTACCATATACAATAGCACCTCCCCACAAATGACCTCACGTATAGACACCTGTCAGCTTACATTTTCTTTTGTTAATGTATTATATACCTGGACTCCTCAGGGCAACAATACTAATGCATTTAGTATAGTTATTATACTGATCATGTTGACGGGAAATCTAACAGGAATGGCATATGGACTAAACCACAGGGGCTTAGTGTAACTCCAAGGCCTGATCCCTCTGACTGAAGTAGGGAGAGCAGCAGTCAAGGGGGCAGAGTCTGGAGTCAAACTTCTTTGTCCCCAAAAATTCACCGCATAACATAACAACTAGGTGTCAGTGTTCTCACGTGTTAAATGAGTAAGATACCAACACTTTTCATAGAGATTCCCATTCAATATGCATTAATGTCTCAGATAGTTTTGTGTACTGTGACCTGAACAACAGCCCATCTATATCTCCAAACAGTGGACACTGAATAGTTTTATCTGATATGACAACTCAAACTCATTCAATTTGTAGTGGCTGCCTGGAGCAGCATGCTCTGGCTTAGTGATGCTACCATGGCCATAGGAAGGTGGAGTGATTCCACTTAATTTTTACCTAGTGCTTACGAATGCCACTGGTTATAAATTTCAATATTTAAAAAAAAGTA
The DNA here is from genome assembly GCA_963575035.1 of Avahi laniger. Taxonomy (NCBI): domain Eukaryota; kingdom Metazoa; phylum Chordata; class Mammalia; order Primates; family Indriidae; genus Avahi; species Avahi laniger. The sequence continues at coordinate 36,817 of CAUYSK010100998.1, forward strand.
ATTTCATTATTTTTCCTAAACTGCATTTAATTTTTATATTGAGCCCCACGGATTGAAGAAAATTTAATAATTTCATATAAACTCAATAAAGTCAAAGTTTGCCTCTCTTTCTTTCTCCTCAGTCTGACATATACATATTTCAAGGCAAGAATATGGAAGTACAGGGTGACGTGTGGTCTGTAGTCATTAAAATGTTCATTTATTTCATTGGTATTGGTCTTTGGCGTCTTTCCACCCTGTCGGCTGAGGCATTATGTTCCCAACTGCACTTAGGTCCCAAGGACCACCTTGCTATGCCCTGCTGTATCTCCTCTCCCCATAACCCCAAGGCCACCTCCACTTTGGAGGCTCTCTCTTTTTCAACTTCTTCAGCGCTCTTCTTGGGGACACTGATGTTTGAACAAAATGCTTGTAGGAAAAGGTTAAAGAGATAGCTACATATGTAATATTCCTGAACTTTGGTCACCAAAGCTTGTACTCTTTACACTATGCTCTGACTTTACCTATTAAATAGGTAGAAGCTCGTTTAACCTTCCCAGAAAGGAATTTGGATATATATGTAAAGGGAAAAATATTTAAATGGTAGTTGACATTTGACCCAGAAATTCTCCTTCTAAAATTGTAATAACAGACACATTTGCAAAGATTTATGCAAAGAGTATTCATTGAAAAATTAACTTAATCTAAACAATCAGAGAAAACTGACATGACCAACAAAAGGAAGTTGGAATAGTGAATATATTGAATATATGTCCTTCCATATAATGGACATGAAGAAGTCATTAAATATAGTAATGTAGATTTGTGCTTATTAACATGGAAATATGCCCATAGTACAATGTATGTGTGAAAAATAGATGTTAAACTAATATATATTAAGTAATACTATTGTTTATAAAATAGTGTATATACATAAATAAATGGGAGAAAATGGAAAAATAAAACACTAAATTCTACAATGTGAGCCTGTATGATTTTTTATTTACTCATTTTATTTACCTTTTAACTATATTTATAAAATATTCTCATGGTTTGACCCCTGAATTTATTTCCATTTGGGGTAAAAATATAGAATCTGAAAATTGTTTAAACTAGATGTCCTACCAGTTATTTACTATAATTTCATAGAAATAAGACTTGTCCTGGTCAAACACAAGACATTTTACTTTACTGTTCCTTTGAAATGTGCTGACCCTCCTGCTTTGTTGAATGCTGTAGGTTTATGGAACCGTCTTCCATATGAACCAGGGAAACCCATTCAATCTAAAGGCCCTGGTAGACAAGTGGCCTGATTTTAATACGGTGGTTGTCCGCCCTCAGGAGCAGGTAAGTTGCCAGATGTGGAATAAATGTGCCACTATATTTATATTTTCTGTGTGCTTATCATGTGCCTGGCAATATGGTAGACCCCAGGGAAACAGAAATTAGTCATAGTGAAGGTCAATAAGTCCCTGTTCTCAAGAATCTCACAGCCTGAGGAAACCACAGAGAAGTAGATAAATTTCAACATGGTGTAAAAATGTACAAGAACATACAAGAAATTTATATTTTTGTTTTAATAAATTTTTTTTGTTTAAAGAATATTTGTGCTCTTTAAGATTATGCTTTAAGATACAGAAATAGCACTGGCAGAGAAATGATTAAAATTAGAGATGTCAGGGGTTGTGAGGAGAGGACCAGAGAACCTTCCTGATAGACATTTCACCAAAACTGGATTTTGAAGGTAAATAGACGTTTATAGCTTACAAGGTCTAGGGGTACAATCTAAGATGAGAAACTAACACCTAAAAATATATGAAGGTGTATGTGAAGAATGTTAGGGAAATATAAAGAATAAGTTACAATGTCTGTATTTGGGAATATATTTTCAATACCAGACTTTAAAAAATAACTCAAACAAGGTGGTTAATACATTTTAAATATGACTATGTTTGAAACACATTAAAAAGGTAAAGTAAAATCCAAATCCAAGCATGTAATATCAATGTCATTGATACAGTATAATTTTCATATAAATTATTGAGAAATAAAATATAAGTGTATATTGATTTTCAAGCAGAAAAGAAGGGACAATAATTACTTTCATGAACACACAGGAAAGTATAAAACTCACTGGTAGAGGTAAATACAAGCCCAGAATACTTCAACATTATATGGTGGTGTGCAAATCATACATATCTCTAGCATGAAGGTTAAAAGGCAAAATAGTCAAAAATAACTAAAGCTACAATAAGTTGTTAAGGAATTCACCATATGAAACAATGTAAACTGTAACATCAAAAACATAAATTGTAGAGGGAAGGGTAAAGTCTAGACTTTTTATATGTAACAGAAGTTAAGTTGTTATCCACTAAAAATAGCCCATTGTGACTATAAGATGTTTTATGTAAGCCACATGGCAACTACAAAATGAAACACTACAGCATGTATAGAAATGAGAAAGAGAAAGGAATCAGAATCAAAGCTTAGCACTGCAGAAAATTACCAAATTACAAAGGCAGACAAAAATAGAGGATAAAAGAAACAAGGAATCTACAAAATAACTAGAAAACAAATAACAAAATGGCAATAGTAAGTCCTTACCTATCAGTAATGACCGTGAATGTCAATGAATTCAATTACCCAATCAAAAGAAAGACAATGGCTGATGAGTGGATTAAAAAATCAATATGTAACTATATTCTGCCTACAAGAGACCAACTTTAGCTTTCAGATCACACATCAGCTGAAAATGAAAGGATGGAAGAAGATATTTTATGTAAATATTAACTAAAAGAGAGTGGGATGGATACACTGATAAAACAGGCTTCAAGTTCAAAACTGTCATAACAGACAAAGAAGGTCATTACTTAATGATGAAAGGGTCAGTTCATCAACAGGACATAACAATTCTTAATATATGGACATCCAACAATTAGGCACCTAAATACATAAATCAAATATTAATGAAAGTGAAGGGAGAAATAGATAGCTATATAATAATAGTAGGGGACTTCAATATCCCACTTTGACAACAATGGATAGATAAACGAGACAGAAGATCAATGCGGAAAAACTGGACTTGAATTTTACTTTAGATCAAAGGGACTTAACAGACATATTCAGCTATTCAGCAGCAACAGAATGGAAATACGCAATTTTCTCTAGCACACATGGAAAATTCTACAGGGTAGGCCATATGTTAGGCCACAAAATAAGTCTTAACAAATATAAAAATATTAAATCATATCTAGTATCATTTCAGACCACAAAAGTGTGAAATTAGAAATCAGTAACAGGACTCTTGTAACATTCACAAATATGTGGAAATTAGACAATGTGCTCCTGAGCAACCTATAAGTCAAAGAAGGAATGAAAAGGAAAATTTAAGAAAAATAACAATGGAAACACAGCATACCAACACCTATGAGATACAGCAAAAGCAATTTTAAGAGGGAATTTTTCAGCAGTAAATGTCTATATTAAAAGAGAAGAAAGATCCCAAATAAATAGTTTAACATCATGCCTCAAAGAAATAGAAAAGGAACCAACTAACCTAAAGTTAGCAGAAAAAAGGAAATAATAAAGGTTAGAACAGAAATAAAATAAATAGGAAGCATAAAAACCATAGAAATTATCATTCAAACTGAGTTGGTTTTTTGAAAAAAATAAAATCAGCAAATCCTTACCTAGAGAAGAAAATAGAGAAAACTCAAATAAATTAAATAAAACACGAAATTGAAGACATTACTACCGACATCTCAGAAATAAAAATGGTCATGAGAGACTATTACAAATAATTATATGTCAACAAATTCAAAGACCTAGAGAAAATGGATAAATTACTAGGAAAATACAACCTACCAAAACTGAATCAGGAAGAACTAGAAAGCCTGAACAGACCAATAATAAATTAAAAGATTAAAGAAGTAATCAAAAACCTCTCAACAAAGAAAAGCCCAGGACCAGATGATATCATGACTGAATTCTACCAAATGTTCAAGAAGAATTAATTCTTCCAAAAAACAGAGCTAGAGCGAATACTCACAAACATGTTTTCTGGGGCCGGCATAACTTTAATACCTAAGGCACACAAAGGCATTACAAAACAACAACACTACAGGCCAGGTTCTGTAGTGATGAACATTGATGCCAAAATCTTCAATAAAACATTAACAAACTGAATTTAGCAATGCAACAAAAAAGATTATTCACCATGACCAAATGGGATGTATCCTTGGCATGCAAGACTGTTTTAACACATGCAAACCACTCAGTGTGAGACATCACATTGATAGAATGAAAGATAAAAACCACGTGATAGTCTCAATGGATGTAGAAAAACATTTGTCAAAGTCCAATATCCTTCCCTCCCTTCCTTCCTTCACTTCCTTTCTTCCTTCCTTCCTTCCTCTTTTCTTTTCTTTCTTTCTTTCTTTCTTTTTCTTCTTTCTCTTTTTTTTTCTTTTCTTTCCTTGTTTTTCTCTCTCTCTCCTTCCTTCCTTCCTTTCTTCTTTCTTTTCCTTTTCTTAAGACAGAGTCTCACAAGTTGCCTGGGCCAGCCAATATCCTTTTTTTGATAAAAAAAAAAAAAAACAAAAAAAAAACCTTTTAATAGTTTAAGTATAGAATGAAAGTTTCTGAACACCATGAAGGCCATTCATGTAAAACACACAGATAACATTATGATCAATGGAAAAATACTGAAAGCTTTTCCACTAAGAAGTGGTACAAGGATACCCATTCTCACCGCTTACATTCAACATAGTGCTGAAAGTACTAGCAAGAGCAATCAAACAAGAAAAAGAAATAAAAGGCATAGAAATCAGAATGGAAGACCTAAAAACTATCTCTACTTGTAGACGACTGAGGGAAAAATACAGACTCCCCACCACATAACAGAATCAGTGTGCTGACCTGGAGTGCTCAGCAAAATTGTTACAAACTAGACAGGAAGATACCAAAATATACACTGGGCCTCGGAAAAGTACCCAGCACTGTCCTGGGTGTCTCAGCACTTTCTTGCCCTGAAATGGCCTGTTCAGAAGGAGCCCTGACTACTTTTTTACTGCTTTGGCTGTCTTATAGTGAGCTTTAGCTAATTGAAATACTAAAATCCCTACCTAGTGGAAAATTGTAATTTCACTAACAACATGGGTTGCATGACAACATAAGATGGTGGTGCCATGGCTGTGTGGTATGTTTCCCCGTGAACAAGCACAGATAAAATGTAAAAACTTTGTATTACTCATTGGTAAGGCATCTAAAGCAACACAGCAGGATGGGCAGATGTGGATTTTTCATGCAAGAAAGCTCCTGAGGAAGAAATTCCTGTGCTGGCCAGGGACAGGTGCCCTAGTAAGTAACCTCTAATAAACTGGTCTAACTCATCAAGCTGGTCTTGTTTGAGTCATTTTTTGGTCTCTCCGCAAAGACTTTTTTGGATATCACACTAAAAGCTTAGGTTAAAAAGCAAAAATAAATAAATGGGGCTATATCAAATTTAAAAGCTTCTGCACAGCAAGGGAAACAATCATTAAAATGAAACACCAGCCTATGGACTGGGAAAATATGTGTGAACTATATATCTGATAAGGGGTTAACATCCAAAATTTATAAACAACACATACAACAGAATAATACAAAAACAACTCAATTTAAATATGGACAAAACCTGAACGGACATTTCTCCAAAGAAAACATAAAAATGACCATCAGTTACATGAAAAGTTGGGCAACATCATTAATCATCAGGGAAATGAAAATCAAAACTCCTACGAGATACCACTTCATACCTGTTAAGGTAGTTATTATCAAAAGGCCAAAAGATAAACATTAGCAAGGGTATGTAGACAAGAGAATCCTTGTACACTGTTGGAGGGAATGTAAATTAGTATAGCCATTATGGAAAACAGTATGGAGGCTTCTAAAGAAATTAAAAATAGAACTACCACATAACCCAGCAAATCCTCTTCTGGGTATAGCAATCCCTCTTCTGGGTGTATATGCAAAAGAGATGAAATCATCATCTTATAAAGATATCTGTATTCTCATATTCATTACACAATTATTTATAATAGTGACAATATAGAGACAACTTAAGTGTTCAACAGATGGATGGATAAAGAAACTGTGATATATGTGTTCACTGGAATATTTTTGTTCTGCCTTGGAACAGGAGACTGTCATTTGCTACAACATGGATGAACGTGGAGGACATTATTGAAAGTGAAATACGCCAGACACAGAAAGAAAAATAGTACATGATCTCACTTATATGTGAAATCTTTTTTTTTTTATTTCAGCATATTATGAAGGTACAGATGATTAGGTTACATATGATGCCCTTGCCCTCCCTCGTCCCCAAGTCCGAGCTTCAAGTGTGTCCATTCTCCCGGAGGTGCGATTTGCACGCAGTGTTTATGCATATGCCCGTCCCCACTTCGCCCCATCCCCCTCCTCCTGGCCAACATCAAATACAGGGTATTCGGAGATGTGCACTTAAATGTTGATCAGCTAATACCAATTTGATGGTGAGTACATGTGGTGCTTGCTTTTCCATTCTTGGGATACCTCGTTTAGTAGAATGTGTTCCAGCGCTTTCCAGGAGTATATAAGAGATTCTATATCACCATTGTTTCTTAAAGCTGAATAGTACTCCATGGTATATATATATCACAGTTTATTAATCCACTCATGTATTTATGGACACTGGGGTTGTTTCCACATCTTTGCAATTGTGAATTGTGCTGCTATGAACATTCGAGTGCAGGTGTCTTTTTCATAGAGCGACTTTTGCTCTTTTGGGTAGATGCCCAGTAATGGGATTGCTGGATCAAATGGTAATTCTACTTATATCTCATTGAGGTATCTCCATATTGCTTTCCACAGGGTTTGCACCAATTTGTAGTCCCACAAGCAGTGTAGGAATGTTCCTACCTCTCTGCATCCACGCCAACATTTATTGTTTTGGGTCTTTTTGGTAAAGTTAAATTTTTTTTGATAACATTTGGTAAGAATTTTATATGTAGGTTCATAAGAGTTATTGGTCATATCAA